>NDGN011533455.1:562-12634 GCA_002564285.1 Tympanoctomys barrerae
TTTCTTTCTTTCTTTCTTTCTTTCTTTCTTTCTTTCTTTCTTTCTTTCTTTCCTTCCTTCCTTGGTCTTTTGGAGACAGGGTCCCACTATGTAGTCCAGGCTGGTCTTGAACTTGCAATCCTTCTGCCTCCTTCTCTTGAGTGCTAGGATTACAGGCATGCACCATTACACCTAGCTTCAAATAGTGATTT
The DNA here is from genome assembly GCA_002564285.1 of Tympanoctomys barrerae. NCBI lineage: Eukaryota > Metazoa > Chordata > Mammalia > Rodentia > Octodontidae > Tympanoctomys > Tympanoctomys barrerae. The sequence goes on from NDGN011533455.1 coordinate 754, forward strand.
CTGCCAGAGGAGCCAAAAACATGCATTTCAGGAAAGAGTGCCTACTCAACCAATGGTGTTGGGGAAACAAGATTTCTGCTTGAAGAACAATGAAGTTGGACCCTTGTCTCTCTCCATCAGTAAATTAAAAATAATGGATCAAAAATCTAAACATTAAAATAGAAACATTAAATTTATTAGATGATAATAAAGTAGGTAAAATACTTGAAGATATAGCTGCAAGAAAGGATTTCCCAAATGGAATCCTAATCATGTAAGAAATAGCAGCAAGAATGAACAAATAGGAGTATATCAGATGAAAAAGTTCCTGTGAAGTCAAAGACTCAATCAATAGAATAAAAAGACAATACATAGTCCTCTACTCTCAAGTAGAGGACTAATTCATAGGATATTCAAAGAACTCAGGAAGCTAAGCCACATCAAATGTAATAACTAGCCAAAAAATGGTTCAGAGAAATGAGACACTTCACAGAGGAAGAAATAAAAACAGTCAAAAAATACATGGAAAAATGTTCAACATCTCTGGCCTTCAGAAAAATGCAAATTAAAACAAAGCTAAGATTCCACTTAGCTCTGAAAAGCAGTGGAACTTTTTTAAAAAAATTATTATTTTTTAATGTATTTGGTACAGGGTCTCATTATGAAGCTCAGACTCTTAATGATCCTCCTGTTTTCAGCCTCCCCAGTGCTGGGATTAAAGGAGTATACCATCATGTCCACTCTCTGTCACAGGTTCTGCCTTCCCTTGGGTAGGACCTGTGCTGCAGGCAGTATTGAGAATCAAATCCAGGTCCGTTTAGTCCACTGAGTTATCTCACTGGCCCAAACAGTTCAACCATTAGGAAATCAAACAGCAATGCTGGCATGGATGTGACGAAAAAGGAACTCTCTTGCATTGCTCCTGGGAATTCAAACTAGTCAAACCATTACAAAAATCAGTACAGTAAGGGCCAGCCAAATAGCTCAGTGGATTAAAGTACCTATAAGCAGGCACAGGGGCCTGGAGTTCAATCCCCGGGCCTGCCATGCAGGCCCTGCCCCTGAGGCACACTGAGACCACAATTGAGAGTGGGCATGGTGGCGGACGCCTATAATCTTGGGAAGCTCTAAACAGGCGGATCACTACAACTCTGATTTATTAGTGAGACCCTGAACACCCTGTAGACCCTTCCCTAAAAATTAAAAAAAAAATCAATATGGAGATATCTCAAAAAATTTAAGTTGTTTCTCAAAAAATTTAAATTGGAGAGCTGAGGAAATAGCTTGGCAGTCTAAGCACCTGCCTGGAAAGCACAAGGGCCAGGGATCAAGTCCCGGCTACCACATGCAGTGCCTTCCCGGGTGTCAATCTGACCACAAAAACAGGGTGTTGGTGGTGCATACCTGTAATCCAAGTGCTGGGGAGACTGACACAAGAGGATCACTCCTGTGGAGCGAAACCCTGCTCCAAATAAATAATAATAATAAAGATTTTAAAAACTTAAATTAGAAATTCCATATGATCCAGCTATTCCCCTAGTAGGTACCTTCCCTAAAAAGCTTAAATTATCATCCACCTGTTATAAATTAATGCCAGTGTTTACACAAATGCCATTCCTAATGACTAAATCCAAGAAAGAGCCTATAGACCTATTGAAAGATGATTGGATAAAGGAGGTGTAGTAGCTATATAACCTTTTACTTTCTTTTTCTTTTATGTATTTGGTCTAAGGTCTCACTACACAGCTCAGATTTATAGTGATTCTCCTGTTTTCAGTCTCCCCAACACTGGAATTACAGGCTTCTGCCATCAGGCCCAGACTCAGTCACTGGCTCAGAGTGCCTTGGGGCCGGGCTGGAGCAACATAAGGGACCAGGGATTGAACCCTGGTCCCTGCGTTTGCCAAAGCAGGAGCTTCATCTGCTGAGCTAACTGGCCCTTGTAAAAACTATATATAATGGAATGCTAATTAGCTATAATGTATGACAAACCTGAGACGTTGAAGGAAAATGGGTGCACTTGGGAAATATAATGTTGAGTGAAAAAAACCAGATACACAAACTTAAGTACCTATGTTATCTGTCATTTAGTGTGGTGAAGTACAACAAAATAAATGATAAGGGGTGGACAGAAGGGGACAAAGCACAGATCTCTTATGATAGGAAAGTCCTGCGTTGGAACAAGGTTGAGTGATGAAGAGAAAGAAGACAAAAACAAAGTTGTGCCATGGACAGGAAACTAATAACCCCAATTAATGTACTACACGCCATACCATGAGTTAAGACAAAAGGGTCAACAAGTATGAAAAACAGGTTAAAATTACCTATTTTACATCATGTCAAGATGATTTTAAATTGCATGAATTGCAAATATGCAGAAAAAAGAGGGAGGGAAAGAGGGAAGAAAGGAGAGAGAGAGAGAGAGAGAGAGAATAAAACATCCTAACTCAGAATATTTCAGTTCTTTTTACACTTCTAGAAATCAGTTTATATAAGTTATTTAGTTAGTAAAATATCATGTATAAGAGTTAAATAAGATATTTGTGGTATGATTTTGCATGACTAGAGAGAATGCATAATGATACCCAGAAATTGTTTACTTGTATTAGAGCTCTAATGTTTTAAAAACTACATAGAATAAGTGATACCTTGCTTACAATTGGTATGTCAAATGTAATAGCATTGCCCCCTTAAACATTTTAACTTACAGATTTTTTAAATATTTATGTTCATCTTACTCTTCTAGTAGAATATAAATGTACAATTACATTGCATTTCTTTTAGAAAGTTCTATCTATGTACATAATAAATTGCCACATGTACTCTGATTAAGTATGTAAGTAAAAGCATAATAAAGCTGTGCTAAAATTTAAACTGGAAAACAATAAATACATCTGGAATAAAAATACCCAGCTTGAAATGTAATTTGTAATAAGCATTTGCAGTGCTGTAGGAGCACAAGAATAAGGCCGTGTATTGCTTTTATTACTATAAGGTATAAAGTCGCAAAAAGCAGTGAGATTTCTTAGTGAGGCAAACTAGTTTTTATTAGAAGCTTGAATAACTTAGGGATGGTAGTTCATGCTTTATTTTATTTGGTGCTTATTCTCCTTAAAAAGTAATTATGTAATATGAATACGATCATGTCAAATTGGAAACACAAACATATTACTGAAATTTTCACGTGCCACCTGTTTACGTTGATCTATAAAGAGAAAATAAACATTTTTCAGTTACCCCTTCTAATACAGATTTCACATTTATATTTCTAAGGGTTTTTTAAATGTGTTTAGTACAGGTTCTCACTACACAGCTAGGATTTATACTGATCCTCCTCTTTTTAGCCTCCCAAACGCTGGGATTCCAGATGTGTGTCACCACGCCCACTTTCAGTCACTGTCTCAGAACGCCCCGGGGGGCGGGGCCAACATGGTGGAGGAGGGCAGGGGGACTAGAACCCTGGTCCCTGCACCTGCCGGTGCAGGTGCTTTAGTCCACTGAGAATTTTACATTTATATTAGCCTTTGAATTGTTTTCAAGGGATAGCACTGCTCCCCTTTTCTTGTAAGCACTAATCTCAGTCACATAATTTCTAAAAAGGATTCCCTATGCCAGAGAGATGCATTGAGAAAGTGAGGCACAAAATCACCCTGCACTGTCCCAGATTGGATATCCATCGCTACTAAATATGCAATGTGAATTTAAAATATGTGATGTATACATAATGCAGATAGTTTTGACCTACATTTTTCTTTTCCAAGGGTGAGCACTGTACTGTCAGATATGATTTCAACTAATTGACTGAAATGATATATAATTCAAGACACTGTGGATTCTTTTAAAATGACCGAGAACAATGTTTAACTCCAATTTTCCATGGTTCCGTAGACTGACAAGATGAGGAAAAGATTGCTGTTTAAGGAGACCTGTTGACTTTTATAGCTCAGAATTGATTTCAGTCACAGCAGTTGCTTTATCCTTATGTTCTGAAAAGAGCTAGCTCTGTGGGACAAATAGAAGCGTCAGGAGGGTTCACAGCTTCATGTCTTTGTGAAAGACATTGTCATGCCAAGAGATCATAAATGAGCAATGTCAATTTATTCTAAATATATAGAATTTACAGTCATAACATAAAATGGTTTTTACTGATACAAGAGATAATCTTCACAGATTATTTAGCTGAGAAAATTCATATCCTACGACTTGCTATTCTATCAGCAAAGAAAGGAAGTTAATAATCCAAATATACTAAGGGTGCTTTTCTCTCTCCAAATGTAATTCACAGGTTCAAGCAAGCATTTAAGCAAGAAGCCTACATTTCAAACACCTCATACTTGTGATGAGAAGGCAAAAGTAGGAGGTTAGTGACTATCATCAATCTTTTCACTGCTTCACTTAATGGAATTGATAAAGAGCTGCATGCTGGTGTCAGGATGTAGATGAAAACTCTGGGAGAAGAACAACAGTGCCCAGCAACCCTGACAGGCTTTATGTACCCGACAGCTTCCTCCACCGGGACAAATGCTAAGCCAGGAACTATGAAAAGATCTCCACACTTACAGCATCCTGCAGAGATACATGACTTTTATATATATTTAAATTTTCATTCCATAGAATACTATTCAGCAGGGGATGAGGTGTGGAGAGGGTGGATGCTGAGATGTTGGTATCAAATTCAGTTAAAATGAATAAGTTAAGGAGAGCTATAGTGACTATAGTAAATCAGAATACCTTGCTTTTATGAAAAAGGCTAACAATAGATTTTCAGAATTCTGACCACAAAAATGATAACTTTGAAAGAGAATGCATAGATAATTAGCTAAGGTTAGCCTCATGTATGTGTCTATCATTTCCAGGAAATACACATAGAACATTTTAAAATGTATCATAAATGATAAGCATATATGATAAACACACATCATTTATGTCTCAAATTAAAAATAAATTTATTCCAAATCCATAACATAAAGACAAAGATCTGACATTCAGACCCATCCTTGGCCAAATTAAAAACCTGCTCTTTTTCTTGAAATTTTCAGCTTCTGATTTTAATTTTTAAATGCTAAATGAACCATATATATATTAGAGGTAGTTTTATTTTTATTTAAGCAATTTCTTTAAATCTTTTACATTCCAAATCCAAAATGTCTCAAAAATGTGCTTCCAAATCAGAATAATCTTTGCTACAATTTTACATGTGCAGTTAGAATAATTCTCCAGAGTTCAGACCACCCACCATTTTTTTTTAAGGGAAGGTTCTACAGGCTGTTCAGGGTCTCACTCCTAGATTGGACTCATACTGTTTACAGTCTCCCAAGAGCTGGGATGACAGGCGTGTGCCACCTCGCCCAGTCTCAATGGCAGTCTCAGCGTGCCCCAGGGGCGGGGCCAGCACAGCACACTAGGAATTGAACCCCGAATCCCCTGCCCCTGCACCTGCTTTCAGGTGCTTTAATCTGCTGAGCTATTTGGCTGGCCCTTCAGTCCACCTTCTTTTCTTCTTCCCACATTGTAAGGATGTGATTCAGTAAGGAGGGGTGAGGAAGGGGAAGTAAATTGAACCAAAATGGAATATAATACACCACTATGTATATATTATTTAAATATCACAAACATATACTAATAATTTTTTTGAAAAAACAACTTTAATAAATTATAGATTAAGGTTTTTATAAATAAAATCTGACAATGGAAGTTTGTACAAGCATAAGTTATGTGCTAAAAGAAATCAGTTGTAGTGCATAAAATGAAATATGATTTCTTAAATCCAAGTCCTACATCATCTTTTCTAAAAAAAAAAAAAAGAAACTCAAGTGAAATTTTCAATCTGTGATTTGATAAACACAAATTTTACCATTCTGAGTTATACTGCACTTCCATTAATATGGGATTATTTTAAAGGAGTTTATGAATGAGATAGTATCAGCATTATTTCTATATGAGATAAAGTCCCAAGCCAGGGAGATGGTGACAGAATGGGTAAGATCAGATGTGTCAGTCAAGTAGCAGCAAGGTTAGGAGTTGAGGATCCCTCGATCATAAAAGGCCAAAGCGGTGACAAAGCAAGAGCTGGATCCAGCTTCGCTCCAGATGGGCCTGAAAGTGTCTTGGTTACTTTTTACTCGTTGTGGGGACAAAATACCAACCCCAAAAATTAAAGAAGGAAAAGTTTATTTAGCTCACAGTTAACGGAGGTTTCAGTTCATACTCCGCTGGCTTCAAGGCAAAGGACAGCAGTTCATGGTGGGAGAAAGCAAGGAAGAGCAGAGGAGGAGCAGCAGCTGCGACTTTCATCAAGTATGTCTCTCTTCTTTCTATGCTGTGAAGACGGGCACTCCACCTAAGATTTGAGCTCCTCCTAAGTGGGGCTCAGAAGCCTTTCTCCACCTCTTTATATACCCATTTTGCACTGAGTGACTCTGGGTGAAGGTTGACAGTACCCCAGGGCGTGGCCCCCCTGGTGGAATCTACAAGTGGATCCAGCCAAGCTTCTGAATCTAGCCAAGCTTTTGACTTCTCAAGTTGACACGATGTATCAACCACCACAGGAAGAAGAATATGTAAAGAGAGAAGGGGAAGACACTTCAGCCACTGAAAGTTTCTGAGGCCAAGAACAATTCTACTGTAATATCTGTATTTCTTGGCTAATAGGTGAATTAAGTGAAACTGGAAAAAAGTGGACAAGGTTGTTGATTACCCAGCAAATATGTGATGATGAGTGCCGGGCAAAGCTGCAGAGACTGTCCATGGGGGCAACAGTACATAAGAAACTGCCTCCAAGCAGTGCACAGAGAGCCAAACAGGAGCACTAATTTGTCCAGATAACGCAAAGACCAATGTTAAGAACCAGCTGCTAAGATGAAAGGTTTTTTAGCCCATGGAGACTACATGGATATCCTGCTCAGGGAAGCCACAGGGTTCCCTCAATGATTTTGAGGGTTTACATCAGAAAGAAGTAGATACTTGTATGGGAATATATATACATAAACCACAAGCATATAAATATGTACAGAAATACATACATAAATACCTAGGCTATATGATTCAATGTTTAATTTTTTAAATTGTTTTAAGCAGAGTAAAAATTAGAATTAAAACAGAAAAATTACAAGTGACATAGTTTTAAAAATTAACATTTCAACATGAATGGTTAAATTTTTAAAAATTATAACAGTTAAAGAAACATTGTCATATTTTATCACAAACTACTTCTAACTTTGCACAAATTTATCCTATGCTCCTTGCCACATTCTGAAGGTGCTGTTTAAGTCCTTTGTTGTGGTGTCTGTCTAGATGTCCCACCAAAGTCTCATCAGATCATAGGGTTTTTTCTGTGCAGGTGACTAAATTTAGAGTGTGTGATTGATTCATAGTGCAACCCTGGTGTCAAGGCTTGGTGATTGGTTGATCTGTTGAAACTGCTTGGTTTGGTCCTAGTCCCAGGAGTGTAGACCCAATATAAAAGGGGCAGAAAGATACTGAAAATCTCTCTCCATTGTTTCCTTTCTGTCTTCCACCACAATGAATGGTCGAACCTCTTCCACCTTCAAGCCACCATGTCACAACCTATAACATTCATAAGCTGTGAGCTATGCAAAAATTTTCTTCTTTAACTTTGGGTGTCAGTCATTTTGTCTCATCAATGAGAAAAAAATAACAAAGACATCCTCTTTCATGAATATCTAGAGATGTGCTATCGTGCTGCCTTAATATCCTGACCTGATTCCAAGCATTTACTTTCATGATCATTTCAAATTTGGGAAAGATTCAGAAGTATTATACAGCCAGATCCAGTGAATAAGGTGACTTAGGATACCCTGAAATGCTTTGAGAGTCCTATCTTTGCTTTGCATGGCATTCTGCAGCAACACTCACCATGCATTTGGAGACACAAAATAAGGTTATGAGAAATGGTTTAGAAAGTGGCAAAAAGAGAGGTATAAGTATATTCAAAGTGAAGGAGGTAATTGAAGAGGGACTAAAGGCAATTTGTATTTACTTTAATGCATGTTTAATGAAAATATTTACCATTTATTGTGATTATACCTGTATATGTCACAGTTATAGACTTCAAGCCACTCCATTTGTCCATTCTAAAACTTCATATGTGACATTCTAAACTCTTGTGTAACTATATTTGGGAACAGGCCTTTTGGAAACTACATTTAGATGAGTTCACCCTAATCCCATGTGAGTGGCATACTTAAAGAAGTGTCAGAGTTGCACCTAATAGACCTATCAATACTTTGATCTTGGACTTCTGACCTCCAGAGCCATCAGCAAATTAATATTTATGGTATAAGCCACCTACTCCAAGTATTTTGTTCTATTAGCCAACCAAAAGGAAAGATGTGCACCAAATATCCAGAATTTGTCATTCCCTGGGATATATAATTATGTATTTCTAGCTTCTTTTTATAAGGCATCTTTTCTACATTTCCTGTTGAATATGTTTTGTAATACTGTTCCCAGTGATGAAATTATTGGAGAAGAAAATGAAGGGAGCAAAAGTAAAAAAGTCTCTTCAGGGTGTGTGATGCAATTTAAAGAGGAAATAAATAAGTGAGCCATGTGCATCAATTGTGAATCCAGGATACTGTTCAGTGTTTTGAACAGAGAATGGCTAGATATGATTTAGGGTTGACATAGTATCATGGGGAATATGATAGACGCAGGTGACAGGCAGGAGGCAATGAGAAGTTTTGCAAATGGGCATAGAGGATTCTGGAGTCAGAATGGTTACTATGAAGGTGATAAGGACATTTCTAATATGACTGATGTAGGAAAATAAAAAAGTCTATGAAAAGAAACTCAGTGATTTCAAGATCAAGATCACTAATTGTAGCAACAGGCTTTTAACTGTATCTCTGATGAATACTATTTTCTAAATGTTTACTGGATTATGAATACTCCTACCCATTTGACTTTGGCAAGGTTTCTTCACTCTTTAATAACTTACAAGTTTTAAAGCTATAAATTTCTTGAGGAACTCAAGTTATGCCAATTTTGTACTAACTATTTCAACAGTTAAAAGTGTAAGTACTTATCCATATATGATATACTTATCAAAGTTCTGTGATGGTGAAATACAAATAAATTTATAAATTAGTTTAAATAGTTCAGTTTAGTATTGAAAATTCATTGCGAAATTGATAATTTATAAAAAATCTTTGCTGCTTTTGCAAATATATGTGTCATGTAGTATTTTTATTCGACCATCACCTCTTGTTAACCTGCTATAAAAGCTTTGTTTCTATTATGTAGAAATCATTTGTCAATATTTGGAAGAATAATTATTTAGTTGTCATATCCAGCTCTATTTCTTAACAGTGATTTATATGATTATATTAGTTCTACTCATTGCCAATATGATTTACTGGAAGAACATGCCTCACACTCCGCACCTTCAAGTGTCCATTTACAACTGTATATGAGTGAAATTTTAGCAGTGCTTGCACTTTTTCTCTGCAAGAAAATGTTCTAGGAGAGAGAACATCTTTCTGTCTCTGAATCACTACCATGTCTTCCCAATCTGGCTACCAATTCTCTCTGAGGAGAGTTAGGGAGAGTAGAGAAGTTGTTATTCTGATTACTAGGATATTATGTTTGGCTAATTTATACTATTTCACTGTATATCAGAATTATGGTTCAGATCATAAGTTTCCTTCAATGGCTCATATAACAAAACTTTGATCACCAATTTGTGTCACTGCTGAGAAGTTGTAGAATTTTTATAAAGTAGGACCTAGTGGAAGGAAGCTGAATCACTGGGGATAATCCCCTGAGGAAGTTGAGAACCATATACACCCTTCTCTTTGCACCCTTCCCCTTTCAGGATCCATGATACAAGCATCTTTAAGCAATCAGAAACTTTCACAATGATGTTGCTGCTTCCAGAGCCCCCAGACAGTAAAATGGATGTTCATGGAAACCTGTAAAACTATGAGTGAAAATAAAAGCTTACTGTTTCTAAGCTGACAGTATGTTATTTTGTCATAGTGAGAGGAAACTGATTGCAATAAGAAATTAAGCTTTCTCTTCCATGTTAACACTTCTATTGATTATTTTTAAATCAAGATATTTCACTGATTATTATCTGAGTGCAAAAAGCTCTTTGAGGTGTAGTGTATTAGTATTGTTTCAGTGGTAGACTAGACAATGGCTTCTTTGATTTTCTTTGTTATTGCTCATTTTGTTTCACTGTGCATCAAATGAGTGTGTTACAAGGGTGAGTTACAAGAAATAACCATGTAATTTAGGTGTTTTGTGATGTTTTTCCATAGTCAGATGAGTTAGTTACAGACATAGCATAATACTGTGGTGAAACAGAAGAAAGAACTAGAGATCTATTATATTCTTTAATCTTAAAAATGTGACATTGGGGGCCAGAGACATAGCTCAGTTGAATAAGTGCTTGCATGGCAAGTACAAAGGCCTGAGTTCAATCCCCAGCTCAGCAGAAAAATAAATAAACAATAAAAAATAAAAAAGTGACATTAGGCACCTACTCGGGAAGAGTACTTCTAGTGAATGGGAGACAGAGAGAGAGACAGAGAGAGAGACAGAGAGAGAGACAGAGATAGAGACAGAGAGAGAGACAGAGAGAGACAGAGAGAGAGAGAGGAAGAAGGAGGAGGAGGAGGAAGAGGACGAGGAGGAGGAGGAAGAGGAGGAGAAAGGGAGGGAGGGAGAGAGGGATGGAGGCAAAGAAAAGGAGAGGGAGAGAGAGATCAGAGGGGAGGGAGAGGGAGAGCAATGGAGAGGAAGAGGAAGAGAGAGACAGGATGAATGTAAATCAGCATAGAACAAAGAAACAGAAGGCATGAGGAGACTTTATTGGTTTTATTTAAATATGTAAATATTCACAGGTGAGTGAAACTTGTGGCAGGGACAAGCATCATCACCACTCTTTGTGTCTGCTCCCCAGCATGTTGATCTCATAGCCTGTTTATGCACATGTTGAGGTCAGAATAGTGTGAATGTCAAAGAGTGCATAATACAGGAACAAAAGTGCATGTATTCAGGTTTGTCTGATTTTTCCTTACTTTGCAACTTTAGGTAGGTGGTGCCCACTTCTCTGAGCTTTTCTTCCTTGAAAAAAGTATACAGCAATTTCTATAGAATGCATGAAGTGCCTAAAATGATGTTTGCCTGAAAGTAAGACCCAGCCATTAACACCAGCAAGTTTCATCAAATATGAGTTTCCAATTGTACTTCTTATTGATCCATGTTGGAAACCTTGAATTCTTAGTAATTATGGTCATTTTCTGCTATGACACACAATTATTTTTAATTGTTTCAAGATAGTAACTGTATATATTAATAGTGTAACATGTGATATGCAAGGTTTCAAAGCATACAAGCATTTTCATATCCAATTATTTGTTATTTCCTTGTAGGGAAAACTTTCAACATTGTTGTCTAGCTTATTGTAGTATACAGTACATTATTGTTATACACATTTAGTAAATAGGACAGTTAGAATTTTATATGTAGGGTCAAATGGATTCACTGTTAAATTTCTGCTGTTTCCATTACATTAATATAATGAGGCACCAAGTAACAAATCAACAGCAGCTCACTCATCCTTAGAAGATAGTCATACTATATACAATGCAATGCCTCTTGACTCAGTATATCCTGGTACCTTACAGTTGAGGGCAAATCGCAAATGCTTCTCTAGTTTTTGAGCTTTATTTGTTTCTCTGAATTTCAAGTCTTATTTACCATTTTCTCTATCAAACTACATTCAGAGAACTCCTGGATAAATAGATAGATAGATAGATAGATAGATAGATAGATAGATAGATAGATGTCTGCAAAAAAAGTATACAAGAAAAATTTATTTTTCCCATAATTTTATTGATAAACAAATAGCAATGAGACAGTTTCAAATCAAATT
>NDGN011533460.1:767-11450 GCA_002564285.1 Tympanoctomys barrerae
AAGAAAGAAAGAAAGAAAGAAAGAAAGAAAGAAAGAAAGAAGCTAACTTTTTTAGATGGGCATTTGGATTGTTTCCAAGGTTAACTATCACAAACTGTGCTGCTCTAAACATGGGTGCATATATATTGCTGTGGTATGATGTTTTTAATTCTTCTAGAAAAGTACCCTGAAACTTTAAATCACTATATATTGTCAACAAAATTTCAATTATGTTTTGTCAAATACTTGCTGCTATACTTGAAAATTTATTAAATTATTTACTCATCCATTGCTGCTAGACATTGAAACCAGGGCCTTGCCCACACTGTGAACATACCCTACATCCACAGTGATGATGAGCTACCCCTAAATAGTTGAATTTTATGTAATACTATGGGCATTGTATGAATCTTGAACAGGAGCTGACAAAGAATGAGTCTAAATAAAGGTGCATGACTTGTAACACACTGCTGTTCCTACATTTTTTTTTAAACTGGGATTGAACACAGGACCAGCAAGCACCACACCGCTGAGCTATATCCCCAGCCCCATGCCAGTATTTAATGACATTAAGTCTTCTTTAGTTTTAGGCAGTCTTTAGTTCATTTTCTGTTCACATAACTCTCAAGCCAAAATAAGCAGTTCTATATCTGAATATTTTCTCGTTTCTGTCAAAAGACAGTGAGTGCTAAAATCAAAACAACAGAACTGTGCCAAATACACTAGATTTGGTCTAGTTTTTTAAAAAACCACTCAAATTTTTGTGTAGACAGTAAAACTGCCCCCTTTTTAGCTGATGAAAACCTACTGATGAAGGTGACCTACCACCTTGGTAACTTTTTGTAATGAACAAAACAGATAATTTACTTAAAATCCCTCTGCAATATATACCTACACTCATATAGTTACCCTGTCTTCATAATTTTATGTCACTTGTAATAAGACACACATCATAAGACAGGCAAAATAGAAGTCAAGGAAGACTTACTTCTCACCAGTACTCCAGGTTACTTCCAAAAAGTTCCTCAGTTACAAAAATAATTTTATAACTTTGTCACCTAGAAACACAGACAAATATAGCCATATATAACACATCTACAAATATGTACAACTAACTAGCTGATTTTAAATGCAAGCAAGCAAGGGGGCCAGGGAGATAGCTCAATAGAATAAGTGCTTGCCTGGCAAGCACAGGGTCCTGAATTCAATCCCCGGTACTGCAAAAAAAGAAAAAGAAAAAAAAAAATGCAAGCAAAAGAGTTCTTGCAGGCCTAATAATACTGCCATTAAAAATAGCAAAAGACATAGAATTTAACTTCTTAACTGTATGTCAACTATCAAGTCAAATCTCAAATGTTTTCACTTTATAGAAGCATGTTTTCATTAGTCTAAAGTCTTCATTAAATATCCTCAGTAGACTAGTTAGAGAAATGGATTGGTTCCTTCCGTTCTGAATTTGCTATAATCATGTCACAAAAAAAGACAAAAATATAATTCTAACACATTTGTTAAATCAAATGTTAAACTTTCAGTACCTCTAAAAGTTTCATGGTTTCTTTCATTTTCATCAATAAACATATAGTTTCAACCAGTCAGTACATTGACCTTTCTCAGTTCTGATTAGTTACAAGAAATAAAGTATGTGGTCCCAAAACTCCATAGAGTTGGGACTCTATAAAACCAAGTTAGCCACTCCAATTTCAGGAAGATAATATTGGGAAGAAACATCCCTAAAAGGGAAGACCAGATTTATATCTCCAATAAGATATAAATTAAAACACTTTCCTGGTTGGCCAATTTCAATATTTTCTTATCAGATAAAGTATCTACTGACAAGTAATTTATACAGTTATTTAGTTTAGAACTGCCAAATCCAGCAATATGAGAGTCCTAAGGTAAAACACACTTTTTAAAAATATGTCATGCCAGCACTTTCCTGTTATATTCATAAAAGACAGATTTTATATTACTATTTAGCCAAGTGCAATTTTACCTTGAGAAACAATTTATAAAAATAATACAAATCAGATATGAGAAAACTCAATAATAAATATTGAGAATGAAAGATTTTAGAAAAGATAAGCTATCTTTAGAGAAGAAAAAACAGCTTACATTTCCAAACCATAGTGCATAGAAAGCTTTAAATCACATCCAAGATGTTGAAATATAGACATACATCTCACCCTTGATTTTATAGCCAGAATATATTTCTTCATAGCTGCTTACATGCACAGGAATATGCGTACACTTTTGTAAAAGGCTCGTCCCATTTTGAAAAAAATTTAAGCATATTTTTAAAGTAATAATTTGCATGGTACTCTTAAAACTGCCCTAAATGGAATATATCCATTTTCTGATCATTGTTATTTGGTAGAAATAAAAAATTCATTCCTAATAAATATACAATTAAAAAATGCCCTAAGTCATATTAATTTCCTTATGACACAAAAGAGTAAAAATGCTCAGATAACATTTCACAATCTGGTATTAAGACATTCAGTATGGTCTTCACATCTGTTTCATTGCTATCCTTACAGAAGCAAGATTTAATACTATTTTCAAATGAATACACATTTCTCATCATGCTGTGCAATTCCTAATATTTAATCAGATTCTGCTCAAAAATTGGTATCCAGGGATCTCAAGAAATTTTACTGAAAATAAATTTCCAGAGCTTACTTTTATGAAAATATAAAAATAATCTTATTAATATTTTACATGTGATAGTCACCGTTTTCAGACCCCAATGTGATGGTGAAGTATGAAAAGTTATGGATCATGGAAAACTGTTTTATGTCCATAACATCCATACTTTTATCACAAAAGTACAAGTAATATGCATTAAAGTGCTTGCTTTGTCAGCACATACACTAAAATTGGAAAGATACACAGAAGATTAGAATAGCCCCTCCACAATGATGAATGTCAAATTTGAAAAGCTTTCCACATTTTTATGCTTCCATGACCCAGAACAACTTAAAAAAAAAAAATTCATGGGCTGGGGAGATAGTTCAGTGTAATAAGGGCTTACCTGGCAAGCACAAGGTCCTGAGTTCAATCCCTGGTACCACAATAATAATAATAATAATAATAATAATAATAATAACAATAATTCTAGGCTCAGGATGCTGTGGTTCAATCCCCAGATCCTCATGCCTTGCCAGACCTGCCCTTAAAGCATCCTGAGCCAGCCAAAAAAAAAAAAATCATGACCACAAAATCAACCCTACAAAGCATACTAAAAGATATTCTAGAAAATGTCAAAAATGAACACAGTTACTATTTTCTCATTGCTGGGACAAATACCCAGCACCTGAAATGAAAGAAGAAAGGGTTTATGTAATTCACACTTGCTGGAGCTTTCAGTCCACACTCAGCTGGCGCCAAGGCAGTGTACCACACATGGCAGAGAGCAGCCATTCATCGCTGTGGCAAAGAGCAGAGAGCAAAATGGAGAAGTAGCATCAACCATGGCAAGAGAGAGCATGTCTATCTCCCTTAAATTCTATTCAGGCTATCCACCCCGGGCTGGGTGTATCACTCACACCCATAATCCCAGCAGTACTCAGATCCATGATCCCAGTCTTGTTGCCTTGTATGTTTTTTGGTCTTTTTTGATTTTACTGTATTTTTTTACTTGAATTGTTTTTAGGGAAGGTTTATTTTTTGGTTTTGGTGCCAAGGACTGAACCCAGGGCATCTAGCTTGCTAGGCAAGCATTCTACCACTGAGACAAATCCCCAGCTCCTATAATCCTAATCTTGGATCATGAATTAATAACAAACTGTAGAACTGCACCTCAGTGACTGCATGGGGCTTTGAGGGGACAAATACACACAAACTATACAAATAATGAATACAATACAAACAATGAAAAAGAACCACCATGGGGAACAAGCAATTAAACAGAGGAGAAAAGTAGGGAACCTACAGCAGGAAAATAATATGACAAAGATAAGCCAATGCATATCGTTGTAACCATCTATGTAAAGGAATTCAACTCACCAATCAAAAGAAGCAGACTGGCACAGTAGGTCACAAAACAAAATCTAACAATATACTACATACAAGAAACATATTTAACTTGAAAGGATATTCATAGATTGAATATCAAATGATGTAAACCAAAACTCCATGCAATAGGAACCCAGAAAAAAGAAGAGGTAGCTATTCTGGTTGCTGACAATGTGAACATCAAACCAAGAATGATCAAAACAATAAAGACAGTCACTACATACTTGTTAGGGGAAAAACGGCAAGAGAAAGCAATAACAATCCTAAATGCATATGAACTCAAAGTAGGAGCATTGACTATATAAGACAAATTTTAACAGGCATAAAAATTCAAATGAGCAATAACCCAATTGACATGGGAGATTTTAGCACCCATTGTCATGAGGAGATCAATCAACTAGGCAAAAATTCAGCAAAGAAATAACAGAACTAAACCAAATTTGTGAAGACACAGATTTAGTAGACCTTTATGGAGTGTTCCACTCAACAACCTCAGAATACACATACTTCTCTTATAGGATATTCTACAAAATAGATCATATTCTAGCACCTAGAGCATGCTTAAGTAAGTGCAAAGGAACTGAGATTATGCCATACATATGACCTGACCATAGTTTAATGAAATGGGAAATTATTGACAAAAGAGATCACAAAACCACATAAACACATGTAAATTAAATAACACCTTCCTGAACAATCAATGGATCACAAATGAAACTAACAAAGTAAAAAACATTTACAATCAAATGAAAATTCAGATACAACTTACTGGAACCTGTGAGATGCAATTAAAGCAATCCTAAGAGGTAAATATATGGCAGTGAACATATATATGAACATAGGAAAACAGAATGAGCCCAAAGAAACAATCTTATGCTCTTATGCTGCACCTCGAGCTCCTAGAAAAAGAACAACTCAAGCCCAAAGCCCAAAGTATGTAAAAATTATAAAGATCAGAGCAGAAATTAATGCAATGATCAACAACAATACAAATAATTAATGAATCAAAGACGTGGTTCTTTTAAAGCATAAATAAAATTGATAGATCTTTAGCAAACATCATCATAAGAAGGAAACAAAGGGCCAGCCAGATAGCTCATCGGATTAAAGCACCTGCTTCTGCACAGTGCAGCAGCTGGGGTTCGATCCACCGCGTGCCATGCCAGTCCCACCCCTGGAGAGCACTGAGATGGTGATTGGGACTGGGCATGGTGGCACATGCCTGTAATCCCAGTTTTTAGGTGTCTGGAAATGGGAGGATCTCTACCAGTCTGATATACATGGTGAGACCCTGTAGACTCTGTATCTCCTGTACTAAATGCACAAAAAAAAAGAAAAAATTCAAATTCATGCGATAAACATGGAGAAAGGTGAAATCACCACACATTCTATAGAAATTCAGAAAGCATTAATACCTACTTTGAAAATCTTTACCTTTACAGGAGGGAAAACACAGAAGAAATAAACAGATTCCTACATACATATGCATTACCAAATCTGAATATAGAAGACATTCAGAATAAAAATTCTGAAAAAAACAGTACCAATTAATGAAATTGAAAATATAATTAAAAACCTACAAAGAAAAGCCCGGGTCCTGATGGATTCACAGCTGAATTCTACAAGAAATTTAGAGAGAAGTTAATGCCAACTCTTTTCAACCTTTTCAATGAAATTGAAAGGGAAGCACTTTACCCAAACTCCTACCAGGAGGGAAGGGTGCACTGATAAACCAGAGATAGATGCAACCAAAAAAAGAAAACTATGGGCCAATATCCCTAATGAATATAGATGCAAATATCCTCAGTAAAATACTACCAAACAGAATGCAACAAATCATCAAGATGATTCTACATCATGATCAAGTATAGGATTCATCCCAGGAATGCAGGAATGGTTCAGGATGTGCATAATTAATGAATGTAACACACCACATAGACAGAGCCAAAGACAAAAAAATATGATCACCTTAATAGATGCTGAAAAGGCATTTGACAAAGTGCAACCCTCGTTCATAATAGAAACCATACAGACAATCAGAATACATGGTCTTTACCAATACCTGATAAACTCTAATGATCACAAACCAACAGCTAAACATCATGCTAAACTGTACAAAAACTGAAAACCTTAACTTTAAATTCAGAAACAAGAGAGAGATGTCCACTGTTATCACTATTCAATATAGTTCTGGAAGCATTAGCCAGAAAAATTATACAGGAGAGAGAAATAAAAGGAATAATTACTGGAATGTGAGAAGTAAAATTATGATTATTTGCAGATTACATAATACCCTACATAGAACACCACAAAAACTCCACCCAGAGAGTTGTAGATTTAATAAATTTAGTAGTGTTGCAGGATGCGAAGTCAAAACTCAAAAATCAGTATCATTTTTATATACAAAGCCATGACTTTCACAATAACATCAAAAAAAATTAAATACTTGGGAATCAATATACAAAGGAAGTAAAATATTTGTACAGTGAACACTGAAAAAGAGATCCAAGAGGATTTCAAAAAAGGGGAAAGATATTCCTTGCTCCTGAATAGGATGAACCAACATTATGAAAATGGCCATAATCCTAAATTATTATACAAGTTCAGTGTAATCTAAATTAAAATATATTACTATACCTGACAGATGTAGACAAAACATTCCCAAATTTCATCTGAAACCATCAGAGACCTAGACTAGAAAAGGTAATGCTGGGCAACAAAGAAAAGGAAGAAGACATTACAATTCCTGACTAGAAATTGTACAACAAAACTACTGTGATAAAAACAGCATGGTAAAGGTAAAATGCAGACCTAAGGATCAGTGGAATAGACTAGAAGACCCAGACACAACTACAAACACACTCAGCCACCTTATCTTTGACAGAAGGAATAAACATGGTTATTGGATGATAGATAGCCTCTTTAATAAATAGTGAAGAAAAAACTGGCTTTCCACATGCTGAAGTCTAATATTAGACCCATGTCTGTAACCATGCATTAAAGTCAAAATGGATCAAAGATTTAAATATTAAAACAAATACTATATCTACAGGAGAAAAAGCTAGGTAGAAATCTTTAAGACACAGGAGTAGATAGAGAGTTCATGAATAGAAATCAAACTGCATGAGAAGTGCTTTAAAGAATCAACAATTGAGATCATACTTTTTAAACGTTTCTGCACATCAAAAGAAATCACCAACAGGGTAAAAAGAAAACCCATGAAATGGGAAAAGTTTTAGTTAACTGTCCCTCAGACGAAGAACTTCTATCTAGAACAGATAAGAATTTTAAAAGTGAAAAGCCTCCAAAATTCAATGACTAAATCCAAAAATGGGCATCTGAGATGAATACATATTGCTCACATGAAGAACTGCAAATGGTGGGTGAATAAATAAATGAAAAAATGTTCAACAGGATTGGTCATTCAAAAAACGCAAATTAAAACAGCACTGTGATTCCATCTTACTCCAGAAAGAATGGCTATCATCAAGAAGTCAACCAATAACAAGTGCTGGAGGAGCTGTGGGGAAAAAGAAACCCTTCTCCACTGTTGGTGAGAGTGCAGACTGATACAACCACTATGGAAATCAGTCTAGAGATTCCTCAAAAAAGCTAGGATTGCAGTTCCATTCAAGCCAGCTATTCTCCTCCTAGGTATTTTTCCAGAAGACCTGAAAACATCAGACCACAACAACATGTGCGCCCATGTTTATGACCTCACAATTTGTTATAGCTAAGTATTGGAAATATCCCAAATGCCCATCAACTGAAGAATGGATAAAATATATGTCATTTTTACACAATAAGGTATTACTCAGCTATAAAAAGTTACATTTGAGACTTTTTATCTAAATAGATGCAATAGAGGCTATACTCACAAGTGAAATAAAACAGACCCACATCTGCAAATAGCATATTATCAGGCTAGTTTAGGAACCTGAAAGGGTAAATAAAGTCTGAAAGCTACAATACATACTGTGAAGGCACAATAGATACTGTGAAAGGAAGAATCTGTTCAAAGGGAAGAGCCTACTAAGATCAAGAACAAGAGAAAAGAAAGAAGGAAAGACATATATTTATGTACATATCCTGGATAGCTTGGCTAATTATATGTTGATTTATGCTGATCTGTTGATAGGAGCCGGTAATGAGCTTAATGTTTTTCTTCTCCTTTTTAATTTCTTATAACTTTGTTTTTAAACCATTTGGGGCATGTTTATATCTGGTAATTGAAACAACTAAATTGAAGACAACATTATGCAATATAACAACTGTGATTGAATTCCTATTATATTGTTTAGTGAAATCCTGTATCATTTTTAATGGTGTTCTTTTACTATTTTTATTCTCTTTAAAAATAAAAGTAAAAGAATTAGGAAAAAGTATAATTACAAGATGAAATTGAATTATGTCATGTTTATTATCACTTCTGGTAATAAAGTAAGGAGAGTTTCAATACTGATTCAAGTCATGAAGAATTGCATGAGAACTCACTTTTAAATTCACCTGTGCTAATACTTAATTCCCAAATTTATCACTTAACAAAAAGGAAATTAGATACCCATCCCAATCTCAGGCCCCGAGCTCATTCAGAACAAGTTCAGAAGACAGTAGCACAGAAGAAATTGGGAATCGCACAGCTGAAATGACTGAATCAATAGTGGCTGAAATAAAAAAAAAAAAAACTTCAGAAAACTATAGAGGAACTCAGATCAGAAATAACCTCTGATATAAAAAAAGAAATATCTGAATTAATATCACCTGAAAAGAAGAATCAAATGCAGAAACATATAGAGAAAATTAGATCAGAAATAATCTCTGTAGTCAAAGAATTAATAACTGTTTCTCAAGAAAACACTGATAAAAATTAGAGGAGATTAGAAAAATGATAGAATCCTTCAATGAGCAATATAGGAAAGAAATAAGTTGAATGAAGCAGAGTCAAAGAGATATAGAGGAACTTAAAATCTCAATCACATGTTTGTAAAACCATTTGAGTGAAAGTGAGAATACAGGTTCAGATCTTGAAGACGCCATTGCAGTTATGGAAAAGGTAAAAAAAGATCTCTTAAAAACAATTAGGATGCAGGAAAAAAATAATTCATCACCTGCAAGATGATGCAAAGATGAACAATGTCAGAATAATAGGCATCAATAAGAAACAAGAAGTCAGTACAAAAGATATAAAAAGAATATGGGCAGAAGTAATAGCAGAAAACTTACCATATACGGGGAAACAATCTGACATTCAAGTAACTGGAAAAGCATACCTATCTCCAAACAACATAAACCCAATTAAAAACACACCAAGAAATATAATAGTTAAGATCCCAGAAATTAAGCACAAGAATAATATACTGAAAGGCACTAGAGAAAAGAAGCAGATCACATTTAAAGGAAAATCCATCAGAATAATGGCAGACTTCTCTTCACAAACCATGAAGGCAAGAAAAGCATGGAGCAAAGTACTTCAAGTCTTCTATGAAAACAAATTCCAGCCCACACTACTACACCCCGAGAAACTCTCTTTCAAGTTTGATGGTGAAGTAAAATACTTCCACGATCAACAACTATACAATTTCATGACAACAAAGCCAACACTACACATACTAGTAAAAGATGTTCTAGAGAGGGACCAAAATGAGCAGAACTCCATGAACAAGAACAAAAGGAACCTACTATATAGGACAAACACTTAAACAGAGGAGAAAAAGGAGTAAACAACAGCAGGTAAGTAACATGTCAATCATAAGTCACTACATCTCAATCATAACCATCAATGTAAATAGACTCAATTCACCAATAAAAAGAAATAGACTAGCACAGTGGATTAGGAAACAAAATCCAACAATATGCTATTTACAAGAAACACACTTAACTCACAAAGAAATTCACAGGCTGAAAGTCAATGGATGGAAAACAATACTACATGCCCCAGCACCTCAGAAAAAAACAAGGGTAGCCATCTGGTTCTCAGATAGGCTCAAATTCAAATCAAGAATGATCAAATGAAATAAAGAAGGCCATTATATACTAGTTAGGGGAAAAATTCAAGAGGAACAGGTAACACTCATAAATATATACACACCAAACATGGGAACACAAAACTATATAAGACAAATCTTAATGGACATGAATGATCTAATATCCAATACAACAAACTTAATAGGAGAACTTAGCACCCCCTTATCCCAAAAAGATAGGTTAAACAGTCAAAAAAATTAGTAAAGAAGTAGCAAAACTGAACCAGAGCTTGAAACAAAAGGACTTAACCGACATGTTCAGAGTATTCCACCCAACCAGAGCTGAATAATACACATTTTTCTCAGCTACACAAGGATCATTTTCTAAAATAGACCATATACTAGTAATTAGGTCATACTTAAATACATGCAAGAAAATAGAAATTATCCCATACATATTATCTGACCACAGTGGAATGAAACTGGAAATAAATGACAAAAGAATCCAGAAAAAAACCATAAATACATGGAAATTAAACAACACCCTACCCAGCAACCTATGTGGCTCAGATGAAATTGAACAAGAAATTGAACAATAGGATCCGAGGAGCTGGCTCAGTGGAATAAGCGCTTCTGTGCCAAGCACAAGGGCCTGGGTTCAATCTCTGGTAGAAAGAAAGAAAGAAAGAAAGAAAGAAAGAAAGAAAGAAAGAAAGAAAGAAAGAAA
>NDGN011533478.1:458-30384 GCA_002564285.1 Tympanoctomys barrerae
AAAAAAAAAAAAAAGTTTTACTGCTCATTGAGGATGCATGTGGTCAGTTATGAGCTCTGATGGAGATATATAATGAGATTAATTATTTTTTTGTGCCTGCTAATACAATATCCATTCTGTAGCCCATGGATCAAGGAGTACCTTGATATTCAGGATTTACTATTTAAGAAATACATTTCATTTTATTAGACTATAATTGCTTGGGGCTAGGGAGATAGCTCAGTGGTCCAAGACCTGCCTGGCAAGCACAGAGACTCAGGTTTGATCCCCGGTATTGCATGCCATGCAGGCCCAGAGAACCCCAGGTGTGCTATGCAGGCCACCAAAACTGGATTTGTCCTCTTTAATTTCTTATAACTTTATTTTCTATTTTGATTTATTTTTACCAATTTTACAAGCTTATGTCTGGTAATCTGAACAACTAATTTGAAGACAACATTTTGCAATACAGCAACCATTGTCAAATTCCTACTGATTTATTTGATGAAGTTCTGTATTACTTTTTAAAATGTATTTGGTTGTTACAGGGTCTCACTATACAGCTCAGATGTATGGTGATTCTCCTGCTTTCAGCCTCCCCAGGGCTGGGATTACAGGCTTGCACCACCATACCTGGACTCTGGCCTGCTCAGCCCGCCTGGGGGGTGGGGCACAGCACGTAGCATCAAGGATTGAACCATGGCCCCTGAGCTTGCCTAAGCAGGTGCTTTAGTCTGCTGAGCTATTTTGCCTGCCCCTTCTGTATTAATTTTTTTTATCACTTTGTATTCTCATTAGATAATAAAAAATTAGATGATGATGATGAAAGTACAACCATTAAACATTAAAAGCTATTGAGCTGTTTACTACTTCAAGTGGGTAAACTTCATAATGCGGACTAAAAAACATCTTCTAAAGATTAGCAAAATATGTATAATTTTAATTCATCAATTTATTTTTATTTTTTAAATTTGTCAATTTAAAAAGGTGAATAGATAAATGGGAAACAGGATGAAATGAAATGCTGATTTTTAGTTTAAGGGGTAGAGACTCAAAGACTCAAAGCATCCCTGACATTGAGGTAAAAAAGGCAGGGACAAAAAAAAGGGGGTGGTGGTGCTGGAAATCTAACCAGACCTTCTTATATGAAAAAACGTCAAAGGATCAAGCTCCAGCCAACTCTTCTCTCAAAAACAGTCTTTATTCTTTTATAATAGTTTTCTTTGCTTCAAGGAATACATTAAAAATGATAGAGCAAATGAGTCAAATCTTGGTTCAAAAGGACATAATTACCCAAAAACAAGCACCCCAAGGCAGGAGAAAAGGAATATCCAACCACAAGTGAAATGGCTAATTAGATGTGAAATACGAGAGTGCAGAAATGGAAAGAACCTTCTTCACATGTCTGGGAAGACCCAATCGAAGCACGAGTGGGCATGAGCAAAGGGGAAGAGGATCCCATTTAACTGACTGCACTCATCAGAGCCCAGGGCTTAGAAGAACTTGTGTTATCTTAGATTTTAAACAATATATAGACACTTGATTTCCTGCAAATGTTCATGTATGACCTCTGTATTAGTTTCCCTTACTCTTTTTCAGGTGGGGAAATCTTTGATTCCTGATGCAAAAAAAACAAAAACAAAAACAAAAACAAAAACGCCCAAAGTCTACAAATGGTCAATAAATTGCTGTACATTTGTTTTAAAAAACAGTGAAATGTACACAGCAATGCCAAGAATAGCCATTTCTTCCTTTGTCCCATTTGTATTTGCAATGAAATCCTCTAACAATTATGTATGTAGGTTGTGAATAACAAATTTTAAAAGACACAGAAAAATCTGTTCATAAGCCAAGTCTTATGTTTTTCTTCAGGAATGCTGCTGGAACATGGAAACTTAGAAGAGACTCTCCATATGCCTGTCCACATCCTTCCCCATTCCTCTACCTTCTGGTCACTCTTACACCTACATGGTCAATGATCTTTCCACTAATGACAATTATACCAGAAAACGTGTGGTCAGAGAACTCTCATGGAAATAATGGGCACTGATATCACACATTTATCTCCTCCTAAACAGCAGCATCCACTATCAATCTCTCAGACCCAGCTGACTCTCTTAGTCTTAGATTGAAAGCTATGCACTTTTTCAGGCAATGGCTCATGGAGCAGTTTATCTAAGGGACATACTAATCATTCACTCTTCAGGGTCAGTTTATCAGCCTGCATCATATTTCAGGGCAGATGTGCAGAAAACTATTTGCCTGAGCACTAAATTTTAAGCTCATTGTAAAAATACCTTCCAAGAAACAACTGGAAGAGTAAACTGCATGCTCTTAACTTTCGTTTTTGTCCTTCTCCCTTCCATTCCTTTTTCAGTAGGCCACAATATTTAGTAGCATTTGTGTAATTACTATTCTTCTACTTGCCTCCTTTCAATACCTGTATCCTCTTCATTATGTCTATGTCCTTTCTAAATAATTTTCTTTTTTTTTCGGAACCAAGGATTGAACTCAGACCCTTACACTTGCAAGGGAAGTGCTTATTCCACTGAGCCATCTCCCCGGCCCCTCTAAATAATTTTCTTGACCGCATCTTTTGTTGAAAGGTATCTCAAAAACTTTAAAAAAGAGTATAAATGCCTAAAATTAAATAAAACCATCTGGTCTTTATCTGTTTTCTATCCACTTGCAAAACACAAAGGAAAAACATAAACTAACTCTGAGAAGCAATTCAGAAACACAGAGGTGTGATTCACAGCCATCATCCTATCGTCTCCAAAATGAGGCCTAACCCCATTTTTCCTTTTCCCGCTTGTAAATCAAGGGCAGGGTATGACAGATGGGGCTTAGCTGGTCAGGAGGCACATCCTCTGTGAGCTGGGAGCATATGTTATCCATCATGGTTCTGGAGTGTCCTGACTGTGAGAGTGCTGGAGAGAGGAAGACCATTGTTTGCAAGAGCCCACAATGCTTTACCGCTTCATTCTCTGGACTCTCACCCCATCATTATTTGCCATTCTTTAAGTCCATTTAGGAGAATCCACAGGGAAAAAATACACTCATTCTCTGGCCAGAGTAGTCATATCAGAGTGGAAAACCATTTTCTCCATAGGAAAGAATAGAAGACAGAGCAAGAGCTCTGGAAGCAAGAGATGTAGACTCTAGGGTCCTATGGGTCAAATGGACCAGTTTGCCTTACTTCATCCACAGCTCCTGGCCAGGAGCTGGTCCATGTGGGTCTAGGCAGTGCCTGAGCAGTGCGGCTTCCGCTGCATTTCATCCGACGCTAGGGTTTTTTATTCTGCATGTCCTTTCTCACTTGGGCCTCTATGTCCCTGTTCATTTGTTGAGGGGGACATGGGCTGGATAATGCCGAGGTCCCTCTAGTTTTACATTCACTAAGGCACATGATGAACAGTTGGCCAGAGAGTTCACATTTTAAAAGCAGAGGTCAACAAACTATGACTAAATATGGCCCAGTGTCTTCTGTTGTACAGTCTGTGGGCTCAGAATGGCTGTTATATCATTAAATAGTTGGGAAAACAATCAGAAGAGTAATAATATTTTATGATATGTAAAAATTATGTGAAACATATTTCAGTGTCCATAGCTAAGGTTTTATTTATGTAATGTCCACTCTTGCCTTGGTACTACTGTAGCCTGGTGAAATTGTTGCCTCACACACCACCTGGCCCACTAAGCCTATAACACTTACCTGTTAGGCCTTTTCAGAAAGTTTACAACCCATAGTCAAGAGAAGGGACAGTGTTCTTCATGGTGTCCACAGTCCACACTGGTGGACCTGCTGGGGGTGACCTTAGGGGACTGGCGTGAGCCAGCCCCAGGTCACAGAGGGAGCGGTATGCTTCTTCCTGTGAAGGTTTACACCAGCACACGTTGCTTTGCCTTGCAAAGCTGCACTTCCCAAAGGCTGCTTCCCTTGGGGAGACGTGGGCTCCTGGCTAAGTTGGCATGGAAACCTCAGGGGAATGGGATGCAAGTGATCCTCTGAAGCTCCCCTGACTCTAAGGCAGAGAATGATGCAGATCAAAAAAGGGTTCCTAAAGGACCATGTAGGCTGGGACACTGGCCTTGGCTCAGCCACGTGGAATTGTTGGTAGTAAAGCTGATGATCATCTTGGTGTACTGCTCCTTTCAAGTTGTGGAAAGTACAATGGTCTGCATATGTAGCTACAGAGAACACACATGTATGTATGCACATACACACATGCGTGTGCACACACACGCACACACACACCAGCAAACCAGACCAGGGACGGTTTCTCCTGAAACAAGCTCGTCCTTTAACTGTCCTTTTAGGAGAAACATTCCAGGGGCCTTCTCTGTGATAGAGGTGGTTTCCAGGTATGGATACCTGAATGGTTACGTTGAGGGGTTGAAAATGACACTCCAGGTCATCCAGCTGAATGAAGTTGGACGTGTCCACAGACTCACCATACACAAATGAAGTTGGAGACATGATTCTGAAAAGGAAGGCAGGAATATTGTCACCCCAAACCATAATCAAGCACTCACAGTCACTGCTATCATGAGACCACAAACGTCTATATTTACTGCAGTGTCTCCCACCAAATGTTTACCTTCTGGGACTATTCTTTCTCTTTCTTTTGAAGGGATTATCCAGTCTATTTTCTAAACAGATAGTTCTATTATGTCTTCTAGCCCTAGAGCATATCACTAAGCTACATATACGTTAGGTATCTAGATATTAGGATTAAATTTCTAAATTGAAAAGTTGTAGGGCAGGGAGATGGCTTAGTAGAATAAATGCTTGCCTGGCAAGCATATGAGCCTGAGTTCAATCCCCGGTTCTGCAACAAAATAAACAAACAAACAACTAAATAAAATAAATATAAATGAACTATGTATCTGGAGCTCAAGCCTTACCCTGACATCTATTCATTTCAAAAATCTAATTTAAATTTGTCAGTCTATCATAATTACCAAAAACTAGGTATCGCAAAGTCAAGTCAATTCAGTGACAGCATTTTCTCTCAGATCTCAGGCAGAAGCTAAAGAATTCAAGCTCAGTTTGTCACAATACTTTCAATGTGACTACTAGCAACAAACCCCTGAAAAGGAATTAAGTTTCTACTGACACCCCAAATAATGAATCCTAGATACTCAAAGCTGCCTACTTACCTAAGCACAACAGGCTGAGTTCCCGGAAAGATCAGAGGTTGACGCATTTGTTTACCTGATGGCTTCACCAGGGCCTGTTAGCACCTCACAGTGAGGTCTCCTAAGGCCTAACAACATGATCACATGTGGGTGGGAGGTGTTTTCTCTTTCCCCAAGATAGGGCTTGGTTCTGGGTATAATCTCACTATTCTTAAGACAAGACAAATAAATAAACTATATGGTAAAAAATAGAG
This sequence comes from Tympanoctomys barrerae, assembly GCA_002564285.1. Classification (NCBI taxonomy): domain Eukaryota; kingdom Metazoa; phylum Chordata; class Mammalia; order Rodentia; family Octodontidae; genus Tympanoctomys; species Tympanoctomys barrerae. Next base: position 5,834 of record NDGN011533478.1, read on the forward strand.
CTGTGAACAAAGGCAAATACATGCTAATTGCTTAGTCTATTCCAATGCCTCATGTCTAGAAAACATGATGACAATGACAAGAGCTCAGGCACAGGAAAGCCAGGTCACTCATTCCCCTGGCTCTCAGCAGGACAGGAACTATTATAGGCATGGCTCCTCTGAAATGTAGCAACATTCCTTTTTCCAGCCAAAGAAGCGACCCAGAAGCACTTGAAAAATGAGAAACTGTGAACCTCTAGAAAGTTCAGCTTGCTTTTTTTTGTTGTGGGGGGCAGTACCAGGATCAAACTGAGGAACTTGTGCTACGCCAGGCAGGCGCTTATGCCTGCTGAGCTACCTCCCCAGTCCTCAGCTTACGTTTAAGTCAAAGCTCCTAAGGTTCTTCATTTGATCTAAATTGATTGTGCAAAAAAAATTTTTTTTCAACTATGTTCTCTGTTTTCTGTAGCTGGGAGTAGGAACTCATTTTTCTAGCCCAGGCTTTGGCTGCAAATGACCTGGGCTGTTGGGTTCTCCGTGGCTTTCCAACAACAGCAGCAGTACTGTGTGGCTGTGGTCTTCACATGTACAGACAAGGTGGCCATCCTGATAGTTCCCTAACCACTCTAGGTCATCACAGATACCAGGCAGAACGATCTGTGGCTCAGCAGAAGGAAGTAACAGAAAAACACAAAGCCAGTGCCAACTGTGAAGCTAATCAGAAGAGTAGCCCTCCTGTGAACCAAAGTTTAAGACACATCTGGCAATAACCGCTGACTGAGATTTGAATCCCAAGAACCACACTCCAGCCACCATTATGGCACTACGATGGGGTACAGTGAGAACAGATGCACATGAAGGTGTAGAGAATGCTCAAGAAACTATGTTTTGTCATCAAATTTCTGGTGTCACCAACTGGCGAGTGGGTAGCTAGGACAGAAACCAGGAAAGAGGGGTGAACAGCTGAGGCTTCATCCTGCTTTCCAAGACTGGGAGGAAAGGAGCAGCAGGGCCACTGCTCCTGGCTGGCGACATGCACAAACACAAAACAGCAAAGCACTCACTTGGAGGGCACCCCTGAGCCCTCTAGCCACCCAGGCCTAGGCTGGGCTACTCACCCAGTGATGGCCGTGTCCACTTCATGCACCAGAGGCACCGTCAGGACGAGAGTGTTGTCAAGCAGGGCTTCAGAACGCTCCACATTGCCACTGTGCAGAAAGAGAAAATGAGGTGTCGGGCCCACATGAGCTGGCCAGCAGCAGGCTTGCTCTCCCTTACTATAGCGTGTCTCTATGTTCTCCAAGGTCAGCCTTACCTGCTCTGTCCTTGGCTCCATTTCTGGGAACAGAGTTGCTTATGCAGAGGCACAGAAGGTATTCAACTGTCTTAGCTGGGTTTTACTCACAAGGATGTGGGGGCAAGTAGGTTATCTAGGAGGTGAGCCCAGGGAGTGGAGAGGAAGGCTGGGAAGGCAAAAAAGCCAGCAGAGAGATGTCATCTGGGAGACTAGAACTGGAGTCTGCTGGGGCACAGTCTCACTGGAAGACAATGCACAGCCTACATCTCAGGCTTCCCAGCTGAGGCCATGGGAGCTGGGACTTTGTCCACTGACTCGAGAGCTTCTGCACCAGAGAGAAAGAGCAAAGACGAATTCCCTCCTTGTCTTGTAATTGAATGGGCTCTGGCCAAAGAGAGCCTTGGAAGGGTGGCAAGCCTGGCATGGGTGTGCGAGGGGTTACAGATGAAGTGCCCACTGTAGCTCCTGCTTCTGTAAGTGCTTCTTCCATGGACAGTGGGCCAGTGAGGTTAGGGCACTGTAGCCAGGAAGGGGCTTGAGAGGTCTCAGCAGGTATTTGCTACTTGGAAGCTTCACCCACCCTCCATGGTCAGCCAAGCACAGAATAGAGGCCACATCCAACCTGCCATAATAAATCTCCCAGACACTTGTGCCATAGACTCTGGCAGGAACATTTCTCAGTAAGGCATCCCCTTCTTTGAGAGAAAAAGCAGAGAATGGGGATTCTGGAAAAGAGAACACAAGGTGCTGGTGCTACCGGGTGGCTTCTCCATGCGGGCACCATGCTTGACACTACTCAGTATGAGCCTGCAGTGACTTCACAGTGACCCTAGGCAAGACCACAACTGACAGGTGAGGAGCTGCTCAGAAAGCTGTGGCTCTCCCACAAGCCAGTCAGACCTGAACCAGGGCTTTCTCCACTGTGATTTCTCTCTTGACGCCAAGCTCACCTCCTGGGATGGAATGAGTTGCTGAGATCTGCTGAGCTTCCCACCTGTTCTGTGCCCTCTCTTCCGCCACCCCACTGCCTTCCTCTCCCACCCAGCAAGTGCTGAGTGGGAATAATACTTAAATAGCTCTCACATCCCTTCTCCTCTCTCCTATTGTTCTAAAACAATGGTGCTGGGTGTCTCTGACCCCTTAGGGTCATAGTCATTACTCCTGGGGTAGGACGACATCAGTGCAAGAGCAGGGCCAAGTGCCCACCCAGCCTAACTTCCTTAGTCGTTTTAGTTTTTAATCTTTCTTTTCCAATGGGAGGGTCGTCAAAGCCCAAGAATCACAAACATGGGTGAAACAGAGGTGGCTGCCTTACCAGAAAGATGGCATCACCCTGGCCTCCTTCCCTCCTGTCCCCCATCCCAGCATCCTGCCACTTCTGAGCATTCAGCTCCCGATGGAGGAGCTACCCCTTGTCTGATGTGTGCAGACACCTATAGCTGCTGGGAGCTGAGGTTCAGTGGTCACATCTGTCATCAGGCAATGGCTTGTGAATAACCCAAGTTGAACCATTGACATAAAGAGACCAAACCTCAAAATGCTCCATCCTGCACATCCACTCGCTGGGATGCTTTCCAGTGGTCTGCAAAGCCAGGCTGCTGGCCATGGAGAGGGGTGACTGCAAGACACTGTTTAGTCTCAGCATTATGACCTCCTAAATCTACAAGTAGGCAAGAAACCCTCCCAGGGTGGTGATGGAAGAATATCTGATAGTTTAACTGAGGCTTTCAAGATAAAGAGTTTCAAGGATTTGCCCAGAGTAGCTGCGAGTCCAGCACTGCACATGCCTCTGGGGTAGGAAGGCCAGGTATCCTCCAAGGCCTGAGTAGAGGCAAGTGCCCCCCCCCATTCCAGTGTGTGTTTCAGATGATGCGAACTTCACCTTTGTAATTTGAGAAGCTAGAAATGCATATATTTACTTATTTCAGCTATGAGCATTATCTGAAAGGGTGAATAAGGACCAAAGTGGATGACAGACACTGGGAAGTAGGAAGAAAATATTTGAATGGAAGGGGAGCAAGGAAATGGGGGAGGAGGGAAGAAAGGGGAAAAAAGGGAGTAGAAGAAAAAAATGGAAACAAAGCTTTTGTGAATAAGGAGGGGAAGAAGGGTAGAAGTGAGGAGAGGAAAGTGGGAAAAAAGAAAAATCAAAAAATATTATGTACAGGTACAAATTCCCTATGATGAATGTTATTATGCATATCAAAAGTGTACCAACAGAATTAATTTTAAAGAATATTAATTCGTCTGTGAGCCTGTGAAACTATTAATGTATAGACTGCGTTACTAGCATTTTCTTATGTGGCCCCAACTTAGCAGTGCAAATGTAAATTGCAGATGCACAACAGAAGTTTATCAGATGTTAATATGCCCAGCACAGTGCAGGGAAACACAGAGAGGGTCCCAGACGGGGCTGCTCAGTAGACTCGTGATGAGCCTTCTCAGAACATCTTAGTGCTCAGTGCTTGCCCCAGACCAATTAGGTCAGAATCTCAGGATATTTTGTGTGCATGTGTGCATGTGGTGGTGGTGGGGGAAAGGCATGAACCAGCCTCGGGATGCTCTAAAGCTCCCCAGATTACGTCAAGATGCATCCAGAACCAGAGCACCACCAGCCTAGACAGGCTGTTCTGACAGGCGGATCTTTCACCGCCCTCGCTGACCCCGATTAGTCACCATGAGGCTGGGAAGCAGGCAGTTTCCTCTTTTTGACAAGGGAAATCCTCTCTGTGTCATCATGTCATGTTCCTTCTCAGGAGCAGTGGCTACCCAGGTGCTGAAAGACTGGGTGCACACTGAAGGGTCTGCCCCGCAGTGGTGAGTTTGCTGTGCACCCAAGAGAATGAGAACTTCCAGATTTGAATAGGCATTTACCTCCTACATTGAACTCGACTACCTTATGCTTCGTGCTCAAGCTGCTGGCTTGGGTCACTGTGCAATGACTTGGTGGCTCCCCTCTGTTACAGGACTGTACTTCACATTTTCTGAGGCTTTGTCCCCAGGGTCTAGCTCAGGCTCCTCGTCTGTTGTTTGTTTGATACTGGGGAATGAACCCAGAGCCTCTGCACTGAGCCACATTTCAGCCCCCTTTCGTTTTTTAATTTTTATTTTGAGATAGGGTCTTGCTAAGTCATTAAATTGCCCAGCATTGGCTGGAATTTGCAATCTTTCTGCTTCAGCCTCCAAAGTGCTGGGATTACAGACACATGTCCACACAACTGGCTCCACTTTCCACACAGGCTAGACTGCCATTGTGCACTCCCCAGTCCCCTCTGAGATGGCCCATTCAACCCCATGCCCGCTTTCCCCACAGATGAGCACAGTGTCCACTGTGGACACACTGCCTGTGTGTCTCAACCTACAGACTCCTCTACAGTGTCACCTCCTCAAGAAAGCCCTCTAGGATCCAGACATAGGTATGGGCTCCCTTTCCATGCTTTGCACGTGTACCTTCTAGATTGCAGTCATGTTTACATGCACAGGAATTATGAGATCTTTTTTTTTTTCATGTATTTAGTACAGGGTCTGTGGGGTCTCACTATACAGATCAGACTCATAGTGATCCTGTTTTTCAGCCTCCCGAGCGCTGACATTATAGGCACTTGCCACCATGCCCAGTGTCAATGGCCATGTCTCAGCATGCCCCAGGGGTGGGGCCAGCAGGGCAGGCCAAGGATCAAACCCCGGACATCTGCGTCTGCCTAAGCAGGAGCTTTGATCCGCTAAGCTATATGGCCGGCCCTATGAGATCTTGAAAACAAAGTGAACAGAAAATAATCAATCAAGTCTTCTGAACCAGTAAAAAAATGGTTACAAAGATATCACTAGGGCCATTAAGCATGATTAGAACATGAATTCCAGATTAGTAGCAGTATTGCATCAATGTTCAATTTCCTGAATTTGATAACTATACTGTAGTTACTTAAGAGCCTTATTCTTTGGGAATGCACACTGAGTATATAGGGATCAGAGGACATGATTTCTTCAACTTACAAATGGTTAAGAAAAAGTTATATATAGAAAGAGAATGATAAAGTAAATGAGGCAAAATGTCACTATTGGATGAATCTGAGTAAAGGATATAGAGGAGGGTTTTTGTTACAGTATTCTTGAAACATTTCTATGTTTAAAATAATTTCCAAATGAAAATTTAAATGGATAGGTCTAACCACTACCACAATAAAGTTTACATCCCCTTATTCATCCACCTGAATGCTTTCTCCTGCATCCTGGTCATCAGCTGGTTGCTAACTAGATGTTGCCTCAAGATATGAGTCAATCCTGGCTCAAAGAGGCATCTCGTAACTCCTGAAAGGCATATCTGCAGCTATTCGTACTTCTGAAGGGAGGAATCTCCACCACCATGCCCATCTCTACCTCTTCACCCTACTTTCAGGATAGCCCCTCCCTGGAGGAGCATCACTGGGGGCCTCTACTAGCCACCTTGATCAGGACCTTGTAGCAGGTACCCTTCTCCTCTCCATTAAGGAATGCAGCTGTCTATCCTTCAGCAGCAGTTGGCCCAGTCTGAAAACCCAAAGAGGACATTGGTCTCATATGGGAAACACAAGGCCAAGCAGGAACTGACCTTGAACTAGACTTCACCTGCATGGCCCTGTTTCTCTTCAGCTGTAGAAACATCACCTCCAACTAGGTGACTCCCAGCCCCGCCCAGTTCAACTGGAAGCAGTGGCTATGCAAGCAGAGCTGGCTAATCACCATTCTTGAAAAATCTGATTCTATTCAGCAATTGAAACTTTATCACCGAGTAACTGTCCTTTTCTCTTCAGCGTTCTGGGAATCATCAAAATAGACCAGAGCATGTCCTATCCAAGCCCCATAAATCATTTATTCTTTTTAATTTACAAATACTTTATTGAAGTTCAGAAGAAAGAAAGAAAAAACAGCCACATAGATAAAGGGAAGAAGATGGGAAAGGCATTTTCCACATAAGACCCAGTATTCCACACAGCTCAACAATGCCACTCATGTCATTCAAGTTAACATTTATTAGCCTTGCAAAAATCAAAACAACCAGCAAATCATTTATCTTTGACAAAAATGTTTGGGTCCCCCTTACCTCTGAGCAGTAACGATGAAGCTGAGAACTTCCTCTTCCCCAGACAGGTGGCTTGTATCAAAGATTACACTGAAAGCATACTAGGGAAAAAGAAAGCAATATTTGGCTTCAGTAAGCATGCCACGCTTAAACTACACTGGCCACATTCCCCTTTTTATGACCCCTGGAAGCTCAGCTGCATGACAAACTTCATTTTTTATGCATATCTTTCTGCTGATCATACCAAAGACACAGCTTTCACAGTAAAACCAAGTCCTCTTCCAGCCTGAGATTCCCTTTAGGGAGTGACACATTTGAACTCTTAAGGCAGGACATTCCAAATTTCACTTGCATCTTCTTCTGAATGTAGCCACATGCGTATATCATGTCAGTTGTGATATTAAGTTCACATTCTTGTGGCCTCAGTCTTCCTCTTTAAAGATTATTTTAAAAGAACAATTTATGTCACTATCATACCTGGGAATGCAGGATCACTTGCCCTAAAGTGAAGCTAGTCACAAACAAAAATATTAAATTCTGAAGGGTACTGAGCCTAAAGTTCACTCTGTCTTTGTTCCAAAGTGAGATTGGCAGGTGAAAGCGAGATGTTAAAGAGATACTAGTGCTGCTGGAGACATTCTACATCCTTCGTCAGGATGGACAGGGTGTTGAAGGGCTGTGGGCTAACTTTCTGACATCCCAAATTCACACATTGAAGCTTGAACTGCCGATGTGATATGTGGAGTGACCTTGGAGGTAATTAGGCTTAGATGAGCTTGTGAAGGTGGGGCTCTGGGAGAGAAGGCCATGTGAACACACATGGAAAAACGGGCTGTCTCAAAATCAGAGAGACTGCCCTTGTCGTGAACATAGTCTTCCAGCACCTATTACTTTACTTCTTCACCTTCAGAATGCTGAGAAATAAATGCCTACTTTCTTGGGCCACTCATTCTATGGCATTTTGTTTTAGAAGTCTGAGAGACTTAAGCAAAACATAATGATTTTCTTTCTGTTGAAGTCCATGTTGTTTAGTGCTGTATCATTTTATCATCCCAAAATAATCCCATGAAGTACCTAAAATCATCATAGTGCATGAATCCCAAAATACAGGATGCTCATAGTGGTGAGCATCCTGCATTTTGGAGAACAGTGCCCTAAGCAAATATTTTTCAGCATATATACGCCAGGCATGTAAAGAAATATGAGAGGAGGATGTGGGTGGGGGCTGTAGAACCAGAATCTACCACAAAGTATGTGGCCTTGGCCAAGATCCTTAATCTCTTTGCATTTAAGTAAAAAGAGTAGGCCAGACAAAATAATTCTTAAATTTCATCAAGCTCTGAGAGCTTATGGCTTATTTAATATATATAAATTAGATTCCATTATGACAAATTCTAGGTAAAGGTCAGATTTTCACAACACTGGATTCTACTGAATTGAATGCTACACGAGAGTAACTGACAGTGATCTCCTCTATTTGGTTCTCATCTACAGTGGACAGAGATATCCCTTTTGAGACAGAAATTTATGCAACAGTGGATCTGTCCATTTATAGGGAAGGTGGAGTATGGAGTCAGGCAGGAAGTAGGGCTGCAGAACACAAAAAAGGGGAGAATCAATGGTGTTTTCTCAATAGAGTCAGAGTGCGAGGAGATCTGAATGAGACATACTAAAGATAAAGCCCTCGGGTGAGGGGCAAGTGATTTGGCAAGAAGTCAAAGTCAGAGATAAGGCCTGAAACCAGACAAGTTGTCCATGAGTGACAAAGCAGAAAGTCAACCAAGATGAGCCAATAGCATAGTAATGAAGCTAAGCAGATGGCCCAGAGCCTCATGATCCCAGGGTCTGAAGGAGAGGGAAAGGGGAGCTGGGTGGCAGATGGGGCCCTGTCCTTTCTGGGTGACTTGTTGGGCTTTCTCATCCTCTACTCCTATGTCTCCATTTGTTATAGTTCTTGACATATATATGTTGGAGGAAAGTAGTGGCATTGGCAGCTGAAAACAAATCCCAACATGCTAATACTCATATTTCTGTTGGTTTGATGGCTATTTTAATGGTTAATAAACATCAGTAAAATTTAACATTCCAGTGAAGACAGTAAGACATATTCTAGGTTACATTTGGGTAGACTTTCTAATGAAATGGAAACTTAAAAGTTTTCCAATAAAGTCTATTTTCTGTTATTCAAGATATTACACTTACATGTGTGGCTGGAACTATTACATGCATTATATGCATAGGCCCAGTTGTCCATGGTTCAGGGTTGTCATGCTTCATCTCCAGCCTTGCCCACCTGGAGACTAATGAGACCTGACCTGCCTTCTGCCAGGTATGTGTGATCCATTTCTTAAGGGCAACCACTTCTCAAGGTTTCCCTTTTCCTGGCATGAATGTGAGAGGAGGAATGGAGCCAGAGACAGGTTGAGGATTCCCGGACGTACCGGGCTGTGGTATGGAGCAGGCACATTCAACGGGCTGATGGATTTGAGTGATTTCCTAAGAAATGAGCAAATCTTGTGCCTCACAAATCTGTTTTTACCATTGGTTTTCAAAACAACTCCTTGGTCTTGGGACCCAAAAACCTGAGAGACTAAAATGATTTGATTCTATGACACAGGCCGCGGAGAAGATGAAGGTTTTACTTTTTTAGATATAAAAAAGGCAGACAAAGGAGATTAATTTTCTTTTAAATCTCACCAGGGGAAATAGCTTTCATTTCAAAAGGCAGACCTGGTCTTTTAAAAGAGTCTAGTTTGCCGGCCAAAACCAATCTTTTAACCATCTTCTTACCCCCTTATAACCACAGAACACACTAACTGCTCCATGGAAGTCTGGGTATGTTGTACTACATTATTGTTTGTGCTTCACACAAATGTCAAAGTCACTGCAATTTCTTTTACTTTTCAAAAGCAAGTGGCATGCATTGTGGTTGAGAAGTTAGAGAGGTTTCCAGAGAATTCTGAGAGCTCAGGGGAGTTCCTGAGTCAGTCATAGGTCACTAACCTACACCACATCTTTTCCTGTGTTGTGGCATGGAATGTCTCAGAACTAGCCATTTTAGGAAGGCCAATCAAGTGCTACTTGTCAAAGAAGTCTGTGATGTGACTTCCCCATTTAAGGGGTATTTTAGTCAGCCTTCTTTGCTGCTGTAACCAAATACCTGAGAAAATCAGCCTAAAGGAGAAAATGTTTATTTTGGCTCATGGCTGCAGATGTTTCAGTCCATGGCCAGCTGGCTTCAAGGTATAAACATCATGGCAGAGGAAGATTGTTCAATTCACAGCATCCAGGAAGCAGAGGGCAGGGGAAGAACCAGAGAGGACTGGCTAGGGACTGGATATAGTCCCCAAGGTCACACGCTCCTCCCCTCCTGCTGATCTACCCAGACATATCCAGAAGCGCACTTTCCTAATCTTCTCAGTGACTCTCAAGCTAATCAAGTTGACAGACAAGATTAACTATAAAAGGGAACATTGCGTGCATCAAAGAGTAAAACAGCGAGAAGGCAGACTCTCTGGAGTGGGTCCACAAGCGACAGAAGTGTGTAGAGCTTCAGGGGCCACTGTAGGATGCAGAGTTGAGAGGGGCACAGCTGCTGATTTAAGCAGTTGACGAGAAGGGCTGGAAGCCAGGGGCCAAGAAAGTGTCCCAGTTCTGCTCCTTACCTTCGATTTTGACCTCATGAAAGGAAATCCCACGCTGCATTTGAGGAAGTCTGATTCTAGCAGCTCACAGGAGATGCCCATTTCCTCCTACAAGACAGAAATCACCAACATATGGGCAGGCTGCAAGGAAAACAGCTGTGTAGAGTGGATTCAGTGAGGGCGTCACATCCTTCGCAGCAGTTCTGACACCAGTCACTGGGACTATTGTGGGCTGGAGAGCCCTGACCAACTCCACAGGCCTCTAGCTGGCTACCTTTCCATGCTTCCCTGAGAAGACAAATGGTTAGTATAAACCACTGTTCACCCTGAGCTAATACTCTGGGTCCAAACCCTCAGGCTGGTCTGATAACCTGGGCCACAGATGAACTTCAAACCTCCTAAGTTCTAACTAAGAGGCAACCGAGTCATCTTTCTGGTCTTTCTCTCAAGCCCATCCCCCTATCTCTGCCTTTCCAGATCTTACTAGTTTAGGAATGATATATTCTAAGGATATCACACTAAGTAGAGGAGGGCTTCTTTCTACAGCCTCACTTCTTTCTGCTGCAGAGGCTGGTCTGCCTGCCTGTAAGTGTCCCCAGGGTGAGGATGAGTACCAGGGTAAGGAGAGGCCACCACTGTGACTACTTTGGGCTGGGCTCTGCATGCTGAGGCTTTAGTTCTACACCCCTCTCGCCAACCACAGCTGTGGTCTTCAAGGAGGCAGAACACAGTATGGGCTCTGGCACACATGAGGACCCCTCATGGATGGTGCTGGTGTCCCCTGCTCCCACTCAGAGCCCTCTCTGAGACAAGTTCAGAGTGCCTCAGCTGCATGGGAGTCATTTTGCCTGGGAGTTCTAACATCTTCTGAAGAGAGCATGGGTACCAAAGCACACCCCTTTTGTCTCAAGGTGAGATCAACTCCATTGTGCAGTTTATGTTTAGAGCTCCCTACAGGCCTGGGTGAAGGCAGATATTAGCTGAGTCTACATTCTTTCTTAGTAACTTCCTCTACCTAGTTTGGCCTCACTTATGCCTCTTCTTCAAGGTCACTTGCTAAATAAATCACTTGCACAACAATCCCCACTCAGGTGCTGCTTCTGGGGAACCCAACCCCAGACTATAGATCTCCACAAGGGAGACTTCTGGGAATCACAGCCACTGGCAAATGCAGTGCATTTGCTCCCAGGTGGGGAGAGGCAAAGAAGAGAAATAAAGAAGATATATTTATGCATGTTAATTTTGCTTAAATTTATAGTAAAAAAAAAAAGAGAAAACTGTCCTAATTGCAGTTTATAAAATTCATATGTACCTCCCCCAATTAGGGAACCTTTAGCTTGAGGCAACACTGGTACCTCTTCTCTTACCTTAGGCCCAAGGTAAAAACGTATTTGCTTTATTAGGGTCTTTATACCAGCTGGGCATGGTGTGCACACCTGTAGTCCCAGCATTCTGAGGGGCTGAGACAAGAGGAGCCTTCCCTTGGCAACTTAGTGACTTAGGAGGACCTTGTTTCAAAAATTTTAAAAACATTAGGGATATAAGTCAGTGTAAAGACCATGGTTTGAAGCTTCAGAACTGAAACAAAGATACAAACAATGACCAAAAAAAAAAAGCTCCAATTTCCACAACGAAAGAAGGAAATAAAACAGGAAAAGTTTTCCTGTTTTAGGTCACATCCAACAAATAAGTTTAAAAGACAGGGTCACTGGGAAGCATTGTTTAGAGCTAGCAAGCTAGCTCTTGCTAGCATTAAGGCAGGACCCTAGTTGCAGAGAGACCCCGAACTTAAAATATTTTAATTAAAAAATAAAATTCAAGTTTTAAAATAAATTTAATGAAAAGTCAATTCTCAGGAGATGTGGCTAAACTTAGTCCCCCCAGCCTTAGGAATCGTGTTACTAGGTGTGGCTTGGTCCAGGGCTGCTTATTCTCCTGCAGGAGGTGTAGGAGAGACCGAAGGGCCTGGGTTTCTCCTTGTCCTGGCTCCTTCCTTGCTCCAATTACTACTCACAGTGACTCGAGAGAACTTTCACATTTATGCCAAGCTCATGATTGTAAGAGACTCCGCTGACTGAAATTGTGGACCAGTGAACAATCTACCCATCCAGTGTCCCTGACTGCCAAGAGTATAAAATGTGATTATCTGATTCAAATATAGTGCAAATCTAAGAGTGAAACCCAAACCTTCTTCAAAAGATGCAGGCTTTCACAAAAGGAATGTTGGAAAACTGGTCAAGCCTCTGCAAAGCCACTGTCAATCTGAAATGTGGAAGAGTTACCGCGATTTAGTTAAGAAGTCAAAATCATCCTGGATGATAACACTGTAAGATGATTCAGAAGACAAAGTTTAAATTTTTTTAAAAAAATCAATGAAAGCCCCTGGGAAAAATAAACCATTATAAAACCAATAGTTCTGTGACTGTATTAAAAAGAAAGACAAAATAGGAAGCAAATTATGATACAGAGTAGGAAAATTCACACTCCAAACTGTCTACCCAGCACTCATTTCCTGCTTTCGTTTTGGAAATCGGAGCATATTTTTGTTGTTGTTTGTATCTTTGTTTCAGTTCTGGGGCTTCAACCCATGATCTTTACATTGACTTATATCCCTAATGTTTTTAAAATTTTTGAGACAAGGTCCCCTAAGTCACTAAATTGCCAAGGGTAGGCTCCTCCTGTCTCAGCCCCTCAGAAAGCAGAGACTACAGGTGTGCGCACATGTCCAGCTAGGCCCAGTTATTGTAGTTAAAGACCCTAATAAAGCAATTAAGCTTTTACCTTGGGTCTAAGAGATCTTTGACAATTCTAGTTATAGTGTTACAAATGTTATTAAATGGGAGAAAATAAAACTATTGTTTGTAATTTTTTAGTTTCAGTTTTCAAGCATAGTCCCAATCAAAACCTTTAAAAACATTTTTACTATGCAATCTTGGGCTCTATTTGAAGAGGATTCACTAACTGGCCTTTTTCCCAGTCCCATTTCTTTGGCTCACAATGGCAGTAATACTATAAAATACGATCAGGGTCCCTCCCTGGAGATTACAGGTAATTCAATTTAAATTTTCTACTAATGCACATTACTTTTACAATCAGGAAACTACTAATTAACATTTTTTAAAAACAAAATGAAAAGCATACTTGGTTTATGCATATTTGCTTCTGTATTTTCAGTGCTTGGTCCATACTAGTCCCCGAGTTTACATTTATTAAATGAACAGTCATTGGCTCATGGAAGATTCAGTTAAAGGGACTGAATACAAGAAGCAGCTCATTTGCTGGCTGCTTGGCATGAGGGATGCTTGCCTTGGCAAAGCCCTTCTGTTTTCCAGACATACCTTGGCTATCCCAGCCCCAGGAGCCTGGCCAGAAGAGCCAGGCTCCAGCCCTCTTCGCAACGTGCAGTGGTTGGGAGAATCAGATAATGAAGTAAGTGAGCCTCTTTGGACTCCAGCCTCCCACTTCTCATTCATATGAGCACTTAATTTCAGGCTGGAGGAGAACTTTATTTGACCACCAATGCAGTGTTCTTCAGGAAGAAAAAATCTATGAGGTCTCTAATGGGCTTACTCTTAGTGTCAAGTGGAGTGTGAAGCTTAAGTTCTCATTTTCCAGATCCTGAGCATGTTTGTCACACTGAGGATGACCCTCAGGTCTCTGTGTCTGGCTGTCAGTTTGGTGGTGTCCCTCTAAGATCCCTTCTAGACACACCAGGAATGAACTTTGTGACCTAGAAGAGAGGCCTTTTAGTTGATTTAGAATTCAGGTGAACTTGGTAAGTGCTTTTCTCAAGTCCCCTAAACAGGTGTCATCAGAGGGGAGAAAGTCCCTACTAACCTGGCCCAGAGTTAACGAAAAGAGGACTTAGTGCCAGAAAATATTTACTAGCCCTACTTAATGATAACTGCCTATGCTTCACTAAAGCAGTCCTACTCACAGAAGAACCCCCTTTAGTGCTGAGTTCATAAAATTCCTCTTGGTAAAGAAAGGCACGTGGGCTTGCAGCTTGGAAAGTACAGACTTTGGTGTTAGCGCCCAAACTCTGATGACCCAAGTTCTGACTCCTTCTGGTTAAGCCTACTGCTGCATTGCCAAGGGCTTAGGATGGTGGCATACATGGTCCCTACATGGGAAGGGCTACTACGAGAGAGGCAATGTTTTAAATCTGTTATCTGAGTATGTCACGCAGTAACTTCTCTTTCTGCTCCCCTTTTACAAGGAGGAGGCTGGAATGTAAAGATGTCACATCACTTTCTTTGCGGTTCCCATTTGGCAAATGATGGCCCCAGGATCTGTGTGGGCATGTTCCCTCCAAAAGCCTGTGCTTACAGCCACTTCTCTGCATGTTCTCTTTAAATGCTACCTTGTATCCGCTGGCCAGCACCTCACTCACCCCGTCCCAATCTCCCTATAGAAAATGACATGAGTTTTGAATACATAGTACAAGGGACAGAGACTTATTTGAACACTTGACATTACAACTGCAGCTGTCCCACCACACTCCTCACATGGCACATTTGCACAATGCCTCATCTCTGCTATTTGTTCAGGCTCTGAATGTGCATTCTTTGCTGAGTGTCTGGCATGGATAGTTCTGGAGTCACAACAAGCGCAAGCAATGATTTTCCTGAATCAAAAATGAGCACCCACTGCTGGCCTCCCACTGAGTGAAGCCTCACAAGGAAGTGCTACTATTAATGTGTGCTCTGGAGTAGCAAAGTACTTGTAAAACAAAGTAGGCCAAAGAATCTTTGGGCAGGGATGCACAGGATAAACCATTTTGTTGACTGTGTGGATCTCAGAGCCCATGGAGTCCATTTTCAGAGAACATGGAGAATGTACTCAAAGTTTCCCTTGGGCAAACTTGGGCATTATTCAGCTATACATCCATTCACTTATTCATCTAGTGAATATCTACAAAACACCAGATAAAACAGCAGAGACACATAGACAGGTAAGAAGAGAGCTCTGATTTTGAGGAGGCAATGTTTAGTGAGCAAAAGACTCTAAGTGAACATGTGAGTACAGAGGAAAACAAGCCAACAGCCATCAATTGCTGAATGAATACATGCAGTGTGGTTGTTCACACAACAGACTATTTCTCAGCCATGAAAAGGAATGAATATTGACATGCCACAACATGAACAAACCTTGAAAACATTATGCTGTGTGAAAGAAGCCAACCACAAAAGACTTATTCCATTTCATGGAGTTTTTTTTTTTATCTGAAACATCCCAAAATAGCAAATCTAGAGAGACAGAAAGTAGATCAGTAGTTGCTTGATAGAAATTTTGGATGACAGTAAGAGGCATGGAAATTCTTCCTTAGGTAAGAGAATGTTCTAAAATTGACTGTGGTAGCTTCTACCAGAACTATTCTATAAGCTGCCCCAGGCAAATCTTAACATATGAATTTATTTTTGTTTGACAGCCTTCAAAGTTTATTAACAGCCATTACTCCTCACTGATTCCTAACTGGGAGTGTACACTGGAACTGCCAAGGAGACAGACTGCATGTACAGCTGTGCTGCTTGTATACTTCATACAGATGTGGCTACAGGTGCAGGCTGAAACCTAGCACACACTGCCCTCACCCAGCCCTCTACCCTGGGATGAGCCTGCGACCCACCACACAGGGCCTCTCTCCAATCTGCATAACATAGGTAGAAAAATGAAAATGCCCTGGAGGAAATCTGGTAAAAAAGATCCAAATGGAGTCCCTCTTTGGTCCCACCGCATCAAGGCTGTAGTCTCGGTATTCACCAACCATGGTGATTCTGATATGTATCACATTAGGAGCCCTCCAAATTGAACTACAGTAAAACCATCTGGTGAGCTTGCTAAAGATGCAGATTGCAGGCCCCACCCATCAGTATGGGATTCTTTAAAACAGAATCTGGACTTTGAACCTTGAGAGACAAACATTCTCCATAGGATGTGCAACACCAATGGTGCAACCAGTACCAACTAGAGGTTAAGGCATTCAGACCCAGAGAGCAAAAAGAAAAAAAAAGCCTTCTTCATACCCTGACTCTAGTGAAGACAGAGAAACTGTGCCACCCCAGTCCTCCTTGCCTGTAAGTCTTCATACTGAAATGTCACATGACATGTGCCCTATGGACTATGATCCCAGTTCAGGGACTTGGAAACATCAACTGTAGAGACCATGCTACTTGCAGATTTGGTGTCCACAGCCCACTGCCCCTGCAGGAATCCCAACCCTCACTTATTTACTCAACACAGGCTTCTTATTTGGCCTTGGGAAGGAACAGCCTTTATAGACTAATGATGTGCAAGACATGTGTTTTTTATGCTACACCTTACTTTTCTTTCTTTGCTCTCTCCTTCTATAATTATCTATTGAGTAGCCATGGCACTCTTCATGGTGCTCTGTGCCTTTGCAGTACTGTTCATTGTCCATGAAGAGGCCAGCCTGGAAGCAGGGATAAGAATCAGCTATCAGAAGAATGCTGAGTGGTTGGGCAAAGTGCACAAGGGGCTGACCTGGTTGTCCCTAAATAAGACAAGGGTCAGTTCTCCCTAGCTCTACCCCAGGAGTCCTATTTTATAACTTAGTACTATTACCATTGTTTTAGCTTCATTTTAGCTAGCTAAAACATCTAAAAGTTCTTTAAATGATTGAATGCAAACAAGGTCTTCCAGAGTTATATAAGTACTCATTTTAGTGGGGGAAATTAGCTCATATTTGAACACTTACGTCAAAAGCTATTATAAATGACAATACCAGAAAATACCATTCATGAATTACATTAGGTAGCTGAGAATCTACTTATTCAGAACTTTATCTAACAGACCCAAACATTATGAATAGGACCCTGTGGCTAGCATAGATTTGTGCTGTCCCAAATTTATTCAATAGTTATGACTGAAATAATCTTATATGTGAAGAATGGATGTATGAGGATATATTCCTATCTTTGGCACGCATTTTTGCTAAATACCTACATCCTAGTCAACTCTCTGTCACTATTACAAAACAGTTGAATTAATCAACTTAAAAGAAGGACAGAGGGCCAGGGAGATAGCTCAGCGGAATAAGTGCTTCCCTAGCAAGCACAAGGGTCTGAGTTCAATCCCCGGTTCCACAAAAAAAGGGGGGGGGACACAACCAATCATACAGTACAAGCGATAGCATGAAAAGAAGAAAAGAGTTTTGAGTGGGTCATTTTTCAGAGGGTTTAGTCCATGGTCAGCTTGGTCTGTGGCTTGTGGATAGGGCAGTTCATCAGGACAGGCTGTACGTAGTGAGGCAAAACTGCTGACCTTATGGAGATCAGGAAAGCAGAGAACAGGAGATAGAGACAGAGAGAGACAGAGAGAGAGACAGACTGAGAGAGAGTGCAAGAGTGAGACCCAGAGAGGGAGTAGGGGGGTAAGAGAGAGGGAGGGAAAGAAGGGAGAGGGAGGGAGGGAGGAGCTGGAGTCTCAACATTCCTTCAAGGATGTGCTCCCAGTGATCTGAGGGCCCTTGCACTAGGCCACCATGTCTCAAAGCTTCTGCTGCCTCCTAATAGTACCACAGGCTGGGGATCAAGACCTTGACATGTGGGCTTTTAGGGTTATTCTGAATCTAAGCTATAGCAACCAGGCATTAAATTATTGCTTTGTCAGTTGATATGACAATCCTATACCAGCTGAGGACTCAAGCTTTTAAAAACATCTATGAGAAGGGAGCACAAGCTACACCTTTGGGAGTTCAGATTGCATACATATCAAGGAAAAGCCCAATGTCAAGAACATCGGTGCTCAATATACAATCAGAACAACCACAAAAGTTTTGCAGCAATGCCAAATTAAGAAAGACTCACAAATACAATGAAAAGATAAAGTTATATATCTCTTTTGTATGTCTAAAGACAACATAGGGAGATGGGCTTTGTTTTCAAGAATACTTGATTTTCTTCTATATTTGGCTTTGACATTTTCAGATTATTAGCTAATTGTTTAAAATTACTTGTACATACAAATAGTAAGGACTCCTTTTGTTTTAGCATTTGGTAGTCTTAATGGCTAGGTTTTCAATTTAATCTTGCTAGCACTGTTTGTGGAAAATTACTGAGTTTTCTGTGGTTCTCTAAAAAAAGGCTGAGTTACAGGGTCATAAGACTGCCTCAGATTCAGTATGTTTCTGAACTTCATGAAATGTATTGAATTTCTCATTAAGTTAGGAGCTGCGTAATTGTTAGGGAGAGAAAATTAGATTGCTTGATGAATCCTGGCTCTGACGATGCACTGGTAATTGATTCATCAACATTTTCTATGTTTCTATGTGTGTCTCACATAGGACAGTTTTGTTCATTCTTTTTTCTCCTCTTGCAAGTATTTTCATGTGTTGCTTTCCAGACTGGTTTTTGGTCCTGTTTTAGGTGGCTGTTCTGATACACACCATCCATGTCAGGTCAAAGTGTAGGAAGGATAGGTCTCCTCCCTGGTGGAGTTCCCTCAGCATCACCACAGGTCTTGTTACCATTTGTGGTCATGTACACTGTCTTCCCAAAAGCTATCATGCATGTCTTTTGTTGGAGGATGACTGAGCTGCTGAACACTCTTTGCCTGGGAACATGGAGAGATGGCAGCACTTAGAAATTTTCATTCCTTTGGGAGGTCACTTAATCAAGCTCATGGTCCCTGACAGGGATACTCTGCAATCTGACCTATACATAGGATTGTGTCAAATTTTCCCACCTTGTTTCTCTCTGCGAAGGACTTGTTTGATATCATATCCTTTCTTAGCTTTCTTCCCTTCCTAGTTCTTACTTCCCCATTCTCCTAAAAATACTTTTGAGTAGATCAGTTTTATAAGATATCTTGTCTCAGGATTTGATTTTAGGGAACTCAGGTTATGACAGGCGGAAGAGACCATTACAAAAACATACAGCTTCCTTCTTCTCTCTGTGCCTTAGCTGTGGCCATGCCAGCCTGGTACCAGACTTGAGCAGATGGCCTCCCAGGACTTGTAAACCTCTCATCCTCTATGCCTCTGCATCCACATCCATTGCAGGGCAGAGCTACACTAGATTTTTTTTTAAACAAAGAATTCTACTCATGAAACATTAAGAAAGCCAGATAACATGGCTTCACATATTTACTTGACAACATATTGATTTTAATCCATTTAAGCACCTCTTAAACATGAGCGCATTTAATTATAATTCTGAGTGTTTTCTCTTTGTTCATATTAGGAAGGCCAGTTCTCTCACTGCCTGTAGTGCTTCAGGGAATGTGGGGAAGGACCTTGAATAGCATGCTGCCTCACTTACTCTTCTCTTGTTGCTGGGACAAAATACCCAACACTCAAAATTAAGGAAGGAAAGGTTTAACTCTCAGTTAGAGGAGGCTTTAGCCAATACTCGGCTGGATCCAAGACAGAGTGGCATAGGGAAGAGGGCAGAAGTTCATGGCAATGGAAACCAGCAGAGAGTAAAGGAAGGCAGCAGCTACAGCTGCTAGCTACCCTCTCTCCCCTCTTTATATTGCAATGCAGATTACCTGCCCCAGGGTAGGTGCAACACCACATCTACAATCCTAGCACTAGATCAAAAATCAATCAAAAACTCCAGAAGCTGCCCCATGACTGCACAAGGCTTTGGGGGGGGGACAACTAGACCCAAACCTTAGCACATGCTAATGCCATTTTTCTCTTTACTTTCCCAGGGGTAAGGAAATAGGACTCTGGAAACTCCTCAGTTTGTGATTATTCAATGATTTATTTTTTAAGTGATTTAGTTCCAATCTAAGCTTTACCACTTACCAGGTAGTATCTCAAGTACCTTTCTGTAAAATACAGAGTAATTCCTATTGCATCCTTCTACAAGGATCCTAATATTGTATATTAAAGGATAAAGAATCCTTTCTATAAAAGATTACTATGGGGGCTGCTACTATGGTTTTTATTTTTCAACTTTTCTTTGTTCTAACACCTACAATAACTGCTAGGTATAAGCATTTAGCTGCCCAAAGTACCAAGAAAGTAAGACTTCCAACCCAATACACTGTTTGAAAATGAAGGTGACAATTGATGTGCACTGAACTCAGGCCCTGTGGCAGCCACTGGTCTAAGCATTTTGCTAGGATGAACCAATTTATGCTTCTCCACAACTATAAAAGGTAACTGTTATGATGATTCTATTTTTCAAATTAGGATTCAGAGGCCCCTTGAGCATGAAGGAACTTGTTTAAGGTCACACAGCAACTTTACTAAAGAGCAAGAAAGAGGTCAGGTCTGGCAGTCTGACATCAGAGTGTAAACAATCTCACTGGTTTTGGTATGTGAAGGGGTCTTCAGAGTGTCCAGAGCAGAGATTTTCTTTCCTTTGCTCTGCAATCACATGCCTGCCTATAGCACAATGTTTCTCTCACATTTCAGTGTGTATCAGCAGCTGGAGTGTCCTCAAAACACAGGCTTCTGAGACTTACCTCAGAGTTTGTGACTCAGAGGCAGGCACTGATAAGTACACTTTTCTAATCAACTGATATGGATGCTGGTCATCAGGAGACCACACTTTGAGTGGCACTGATCTAGATTCTGAGCAATACTTCCTTCTCTTGGGGGGGAAGTAGCTTTCTGGCCTGTACCCATGTGGACAATCTCATGGGAAAGGGAGGGCACCGCTGATTGAGCCAGTGAACATCAGAGTGCCCTTCTAGTCTCAAGGAGAGGATGTCGAGAAGGCTGGAGCCCTCTGCTGCTGAGGAATGGAAATCCTTCATGGGCCACCAGCTATTGCTGTGACATCTTCCAGATTGTCTCCTGCTCCCCTTCCAAAAGGCCAGAGAGCTAATTTTACAATGGCTTTGTGATTAGGCAATGTTAAAGAGCAGGAAGGAATAGATGTACATGTATTCAAATTGAGCATCCTAAATCTGAAAATCTGAAAGTTTTGGTATCAAGCCTCTAAGATAAGGGGAACTAAACCTGCACATCCTTATGTCTGGCACATTTTTAATCCTGGCATTGTGGGGTAAGTTCCATAACTTCCACTATACAGTCCAGTAAAACAAAGCTTTAAGACTTTGGACAACTTGTCAAAGTGGGCACAAATTGTCTAAAGCCAAGATTTCAACCCATGTCAGCTTGACTCAATAGCCTCTGCACATGTCTGGCCCTGGCTGGCCCAGAGACCATGCTGATGCTGCACACCCTATCCAGGATCTAACTACATAGCAACACTGTCTTAGCACCATGCAGGCGGAAGACAGAAGCCTACAGCTCAAGACAGTATTTTTGCCAGGCAATGAACTGTTTTGTGCATGGCATTTTAAACCACAAAACAGAGTCTGGCCTGCATAAGGCTTCTGACCAGAAATGAAGAACTAGATTGATATCTCATTAGCCTGGAAGATTCATCAGGCCTCTTTAGCCCAGATGGAAATGGCAGTGTGGTCACAAGTCAAGTGGCCTGGGCCTTCACAGCTGGCCAGGAAATCCCTTGCTTACAGCCAGTGTGTCTGTTTATGGGTCCCAACCAGCAGCACCCTCACGAAGAAAATTCAACAGACTTTATAAAAAGCAGAGACCTTTCTTGGCAGGAGGTTCAGATTCCCTGCTCTGCTCTCTGACCTTATGAGAGGGCTAAAAGCACCTCCCATTTCCGTCTAGTTTGACAGACTCTGCTTCAAAGCTTGGATTTTCTGCTTATCTGAGGCCTTCCTCCCAACTCCCTCTGTGGCCCCATCCACTGCTATGCTCTGAGATAGAAGGCAGACTCTTAGCTGGAACCTTCTAGAAGACGGCCTGTGGAGGAAGGAGCACCATATCTGCTTCTCCTCAGCATATGCTTTTCAACTGCCAAAAAATGACACCTGGAAAGAATTCTGTGTTTAAATCTTACATTGAAGCAGGGCAGAAAGAAAAGGCCATGAGAACTTGACAGAAAAAGATCTCATTTTTGTTCAGAGGCCTAAGTTCTACAAAGCATTTCTGAGAAAAGAGATCAACATTTTATCTACCATCCGTGAGTCATGCCATACCATTATCTCCAGCCAGTGGGGTTTAACCCAGTCACTTCTACAGCTACTGGTCATGTCTTAGAGTTTTAAGTGGACACTTAAGATGGGCACGCAGCTCTTATGCTTAGGGTTTGGGATGGAAGGAATTTATTTCTTCATTACTACAAGCAAGGGAGGAAGATGAGGACCAGCATGAGGAATGAGAAGCTGATAGAGAGCACAACATTGTGACAGCTTTTAGAGGTCCAACAGGAGCTGTGGACAAAGCCAACCTTAGGCTTTCACAGCTGTGGACATATTCTGTGTTTACTCAGGCCAGTTTCTGTTGCTTACCACTAAAAGAGTTAAAATAGGTACCCCACAGTGTTCTGAAGCCTTTGAAAGAACTTAGAACAGGCTGAAGGACCCCTCTGGAGAAGGCCCTGTGCTACATTTCTGAGGCCCCATTTCCCTGATTGAGAGAGAAAAGCATCCAGGGTGGCTCTAAGCACTAAAGGGGAGATGGAAGTGTTGAACAGAGATTTCCAAGATGATATCTTGAGGTAGGCTGTTCTGTGGCCACCTGGACCTCACCAAGGAGCAACCTGTATCTTTGGAAGCTTAGAGCTGACCTCTGTCTTTAGACCCTCAAGTCATGAAAGTGGCTTGAGCTCCGACCTAATCAGCAGGAGTGCTTATTATTGCTGGATATCAAACTCCAGCCTTGTCAATATTCATCTGTATTTCTGGGCCTTGGAAGGCCCAGGCCTCTGCAACTAGCCAGCACTAACTAGCCACCTGTGGGAGAAACCTTTAGTCATTTATATCCCAGTCAACCTTCTGAAAGGAACTGCATGACAGACCCTGCACCACAGAAACCCTGGAATTCTAGACCCACAATATGGAATAATCGATGCCTGTTATTTTAAGCTGCTAGGTTTTGAGGTGATTTGTTATGCAACAGCAAACAACTACAAAGTAGGCATTCTTAGGGCTGCTATGCAGATTAAGCAGAAACCCGGGTTCAGAAAGTGAGCAAAGGAGGAAGAATAGGGGTCTACCTCACCTGGATGCAAAGCCACAGTCGTACCCCTCATGCCATCTCCAGGAAGCTTGCAGAGCCATTTTATATTCTGGTCACAAGTAGTGTGACTACATTTCCATTTTCTGGGACAGTCCCATTTATGCCTAACATGCTAAGGCTAATTATTAGTAATGTCCTAAGGTTAGACAAGCAGCCATGCCTGGAATAGGGCTGAAGAACTACCCAGCTAATGCCTGGAGTTATGGACAATAATAAATGGTTTTTGTATTACACCAATAAAATTTAAGGTGGTTTGTCATAATGGGTAAAACTCTGCTGTGAAGTGTAAAAATGTATTTGTGCTCTCTAGGGCACATCAAGCTTGTAGGAAGCACTGAGAGAAAGGAGTAGCCAGGAACACAGTTACCCATCCATGCACTTTACAGTCCCCCAATGTAGCCTAGTTTAACAGGTTGTATGGCCACCCCTGAAATAAAGAATCACTGACTCTGTCTTGAACATTCAGACCTCAGCTGTCTCCAAGAGGTTAGCACAAAGCCTCGGTGCGTTGCCTCTGCCTGATGTTGAGATGACAGCCCCAAGAGCCCGGGATCAAGACTCTCTCCCACACAAACCACACTCATGTATTCGGCCTTCTATGTTATCTGCATTGTTTTCTGCTTATTTGGGGAGGATATTTACTTCCTGACAAGATATCAGTTTGCTGATGGCAGCAAGGAGGTTCTATCCTTAATTGTAAGACAGGATGATAAAAGGGGAAGTTTGCCAACTAAACAACTCTGCCATCTACTCCCTTTGTGTTCTGGAGAAATTGCATCCTTTCAGAGCTAAGTTGTTACCTCTGTAAAATGGAGATGTAACCCTAACTCCACAGGGTTAGCATGCATGTCTCTGAGGTGATGCAGGCGGCTGTGCCTAAACTGTTCCTATAGTAGAACAGGTTGTGTTCCTCTTAGTAAAACACTGAGAGGAACATTTGCTTGAGAAAATAAGCCCAAACAGAAAAAGCACACATTGCTTTTGGCTTTCTCTATCACAAGAAAGAGGTCAGACGGAAACTTTTCCTTTCCCCAGTGTCACAATGGGAGCCTCACCAAGGAGCATTTCTTAGAAACATTAGATCCATACTCAACTTCAGATTTTACAAAACTTCTCTTTTCACAAAGATATGCAGCATTCCCTACCATGTAATGTTCTGAAATTAAGGATGAAGAGTGAAGATTGGGAGGTGGGGCCTAAGAGAGGTGTCTGGGCTGCAGAGGGGCAGGGCCTTTGCAAATGCTTTACCAGCTTTCTCTGGAGGACAGGTTAGCTATACTGGCCACCATTTTTTAAAAAATAATTTCATTGAGAAACAAATAGCAATGAGACAGTTTCAAAACCGATCAGTAGGGCAGTTTCAACAATAAATACATTGCACATTGTTGTCTAGTGGCTATTCATTGTACAAAATGAAGACATGACATCCCATCCACAAACACTATTAGAACAAATCTTATTCATTGAAGAGAATGCAGCTGTATATCTATCCTAACTATTTTGAATATACAGATGCAAAATGGTCATTCATTTGTATCC
>NDGN011533487.1:1620-17061 GCA_002564285.1 Tympanoctomys barrerae
CCCCCCCCCCCAAATTAGGGGCAAAACTATCATCTTCCTGGTGGGGTGCACGGTTTCTGACTTCTGGATGTTGTGAGCTTGGGCGCAGAAGCCGAGCTGCCCTGGAGGGCCGTGGGCCCTCGCTGCCTAGTGAGCCTGGGAGCTGAGGGCTGCTCTTTGAAAGCCTGTCCCTGCCCAAATCAAAGTTTCAAAGGGCTTTTATTCCTGCTTTCAAAATTAATAATTGAGGACAATTCTGTAGTCATATGTCACGCAGTGGAGCATCAAAGCCTCTTTCTTCTCTCCCTGACAAAGAAGGGCCCATTCACGGGCTGGAGAAAGCCCTTCCCGGAGTCAGTCTGAGCCGTCCAAGTTCTCCACCCAGACTCCAGTGTGTTGTGTGTTTTCATTTTGTATTTGGCCGGGTGACCCCTGGAAGGCAGGTCTGAAACAAGGGACTGGATCTTAAGAAATGAACGCAGAATTACATGCTAACAATTCTCTTGCCTTCAGTGTACATTAGATACAAAATTATTTTGGAGCTTTATAAACATAAGAGGTCTTATGCTCCTTTTTTTTAAAAGATGACCTTGAACTCACTGAATTTACTATGTATGACTCAAGGTGGCCGAGAACTCTCAGTCATCCTCCTGTCTCAGCCTCCTGAATGCTAGAATTGTGTGTAGGAGAATATTTAGGCATATAAAAAATTCTCTTATTGCTCACTTTTATAAAAAGTGGTGATTTAAGGTAAGTTCAGTGATATATAATGCACAATGTATCATGGTTGATACGGAGATGTCATTTCTGGGATTTGTTTTGAATTTTAAACATTTTGTTTACCCTTATTGTATATTTTTTTCCTTTGACAAGCATGCTTTCATCAAAGGGGAAGCACACACTTAGTAGGTCCCAGCAGGTAGGTGACATGGTGGGCACTAAGATCGCCTAGGTACCCAGGGCTCGGGCTGGCGAGCAGCTGCCCAGGGAAGCCCTGGTTGTCAGGAGGGCCACTGGCCCGGCAGGCACTGGAGATGGAGAGGGTGGGGCCAGCCCACCTCAGCGTTACAGACGCAGGTCTCTCCGCTTTGAGTTGAAGAGCCGATGGCCAGCTTCTGGGTCAGGTGTTGCCCCCGGAAGTGGATCCAAGTCCTTTGTATCCCAGGATCTTAGGCTTCCTCAGCTCAAAATAGGGGCTTTTGAGTCTTAGAAAAACAGACCATGCGTATGTCATCTTCTAGGACCGGTGTCTTACCCTCAGCTTTATTTATTTATTTATTGGTGGAACCGGGGATTGAACTCAGGCCCGTGCGCTTGCCAGGGAAGCACTTATTCCACTGAGCCATCTCTCCGGCTTTATTTGGAAAACACTAATCATGGTGCTGTATGTAGCTGTGGCTTATTTATTTTTGGCTGCAGTATAATAGTCCATCATATGACTGATGTAGGACAATGTAGGTGTCCACTCTGTTTTCCCTAGATTTTTGGTGAAATATCTGTTTTCTTACTCAGACTCACCATTGTCCTGGTGAATTTGTGAGTTTACCATGCCCTAGTAAAAAAGATCTGCAAAAGGAAAAAGGTTGGTATCTGATGCATGAAGCAAACAGTTTCGGAAAGGAGGAAAACTGTAGACTTGGAAGGTTGTGTACAATTCACTCCACTACTGGGACTCTGGCCCGTGTTTTGGGACGACCTCGGGTTCTCACCAGCTTCCTTGAGGACAGGGAAGGGTTCTCTCGCCTGCTACCACTAGGGGGCGTGCGAGAGGCAGCCTCGGGGCTCCCTGGGGTCCGTGCTGAGAGTAAGGCGTGGTGGCTCCTGCGTTGCGGCCGGCGCTGTGGCGTGGTGTTAGCCTACATTTTCAGGCAGGGCAGAAGCATCAGTTCCAGGGAGAAAATCCAGTGAAAGGTTACACCTGTCTCTGCGTGGGGCGTGTGGCACCCATATGCAGGGATGCGCTTGTTCTTAGAGAAGTCAGGAGAGCAGAAAAAGTGGACAGAGAAGGGCTGCAGGGTCCCTGGAGGGCAGGGGACAGGGAGGGGAGAGAGTTTGCAAGCACAGGCATGAATCGGACCCGTGACTAGTGGCTGTGCTGTTCAGCTTAGAAATGAGCTATGGGGCCGGGGAGACGGCTCAGTGGAATACGCACTTCCCTGGCAAGCACAAGGGTCTGAGTTCAATCGCTGGTTGGGGGGCGGGGAAGAAAGAAAGAAAGGAAATGAGCTAATGGGTTGCAAGCTCCCCAAGAATGTAAAGGCACTTGGAGTTCGTGACCTTTCACTGCGTGTTTCCATCCATTGTCTTAGTAACTGTGCCTCTGTCTCTCTTCTCAGTTGAGATGGGGCTCACCAGGCAGTGCAGACTGGCCTTGAACTCACCGTGTAGCCCAGGCGGGCCGCGGTCTTGTGGTGCTCGACCTGCCACAGCCTCCTTCTGAGTGCAGGGTGTGCAGGAGTGCGTTACCAAGCGCCGCCACATCCCGTGAATGTTGTTTATTGTGTGCTGTTAATAGGCCATTTTCCCCGTGCTTCCTGAATTGGTATTCTTCTTCTCTTGGAAATAGGTGAAGGTTTGTGAATTGCCCCCTCTTCTCCCACTACATAGCCTTGGGTCCCATAGCCTAGAAAGAGCTGAGTTTGCAAGTGATAGGATGCAGCGAGAGCTGTTGGTGACTTGTTGGTCTCCAGCTGTCAGCTGACCTGTTAGATGTTAAGGACAAGGGGCCCTCCTTGCCTGTTAGAGCGTACAGGAAACCCATGGCTGCCATGGTATGCCCTTAGGCCCTGCGTGCTTGGAGAGTACGGGACTAGCCATGTGCACGAGGCCGGCCACCTCTGCCCCTTGTCACTTGTCTGGCATGGCTGAGGGCCTTTGCTGATGTGGGGAAGTGAGTTGTTCCAATGGGAGCTGGTGCTGGCTTGGCCGGGTGGACCAGTGTTAACACAGGGTCTTTTTTTTTTTTTTTTTTTTTCTTTTTCATGTATTTTGGCACAGGGTGTCACTGTGCAGCTCAGACTCACAGTGATCCTCCTGTTTTCAGCCTCCCCAGCACTGAGATTACAGGTATGCGCCACCACACCCAGACTCAGTGGCTGGATCAGGTTGTAGTGCTGGGGATCAAACCCCGGTCCCAGTGCTTGCCTAAGCAGGCACTTAGGCTCCTGAGCTATCTCGCAAGCCCTACCTCAGGGTCTTTTTAAGAGAGAGTCAGAACAAAAAGGCCAGAAGATGCTGGGCTGCAGGCTTTGAAGGTGGAGCAAAGAACACCCAAGCCAAGGAAAGCAGGTGTACACCAAGCTGGCAGAGGCAGGCAGCAGTCTCAGGAAGCAGGAGGGGGAGCCACGGGCCAGGATGGGGTCTGACCAGCACTGCTCCCCGAGCCCTGGTGGGGCTGAGTCGTGGCCATCTGTCACAGCATGTGCGAGGGCATCCGGGGCTGTGCTGAGTGACCGAAGAGGGGCAGCTTGATGTGATTGGTGGCAGAGCAGAGACACGAAACAAGGGGCCAGTGGATAGTGGGAGCTTCAGCACAGCGAGGGAAGGGTGGGCGACTGGCAGCAGGCCTGGAAGAATATTCCTGCTGGGCAGAGGAGGAAGAGGGGCTGAGAAGGAGCCACTGAGGTCAGGAGTGTGAGGAACAGCCACGAAGACGCCACGCCTAGAAGCCGGGGAAAAGGGGTTCAAGGAGGGGGTCGTCACCCACGTCCTTAGACCACTGAGGAGGATGCTGGCTTAATAATGTTGCGGGAGAGAACTGCAGTTAGGATAAGCCTCTCGACGCTCCGTGTGTCGAAGGCATGGTCACCAGTCTGTGGTGCTATTCAGAGGCTGTGGGGTCTTGTGGGAGGAAGTGACGCTGCCGGGTGGTGCCCAGCTTGCTCCTCTGCCTCATTTCCTAGCTGCCACGGGCCACACAGTTTCCTCCTCCATGCATACCCAATGTGATCTACATCCATGCCACAGGCTCAAAATAGTTGACAGTCATGGACTGACACTCAGGAGTTGTAAGCCTAAACAAACCTTTCCTCTTTTTAACTTGATCTGCTCAGCTAGATTTGTTCCAGTAGAATACTGACTTACACAGCCATCTTTGCTGCTTCATATTTTTTCTGTATGGAAAAGACGGAGGAAGTTCTTAGTAGTGAAAAATTAAATGCAAGGGCTCAAGGATGAGATGAAGGCCAAGAAAATGGATGTGTGGTTGGTGTGAACTCCGGATCAGAAAATGCTGATGGTGAATGAATGGGGAGAGATCGCACAGTGACCCAGAAAGTGTTAGCTAGGTTTTGTTTTCAGTGTTGTTATACCATTTTCTATAGAACATACATTTACCTTGAGTAACAGTTCATAACTTCAGCATGGATGCTAGCACCACTGTCTACTTTGAGACTCTTCTTACCACCCCAAGAGAAAACCTACAACCGCTAAGCAGCTATTCCTCTTTCTCCTCCTCTCCTCCGGCCCCTGGCGGTCACAGTCTTCTTGGTCTCTCTATGGATTTACCCTGGACATCCCCTGCCAGTGGAACCGCGTGGCCACAGCTGGATCAGGCCTCTTCCACTTAGTACAGTGACTGTGGTGTCCTCGTAGCTCCTACTGCTATTCCATGACTTTTCATGGCTGAGCAAAAATCCACTGACTGGATAAATCAGGTTTTGCTTTGCTCGCAGTAGATAGGTTTCTGGGGTGCCTCTGTTTACAGTTTGGTTTACAACCAGAAGCTCTTGGCAGAAGTTTGCTTTTGTGAGCTCTGCACCTGGTAGTGAACACGGCAGTGTCAAACTTTCCGGAATCGTGAACCAGGCTAAGTCTGGGGCCCGAGGTCCCACTGTGCTCCCACATCTTGGGTAGTGCAAGCAGAGAGCAGCTTGGTTTTCTCTTCTTTGGCTTTGTCCTCAAAACAGTGCACTATGACCATAGAGCGGAGCAGAAGAAGGAGAAGCTGGGCCACCTGAGGCCGCGGGGCCAGGGAAGGAAGGGCTCTGGCCATGGCTGGGGCAGGGCTGTGCCTGCAGGCGGCCGGCCCTGGTGAAGGAAGTCAGCTTGCTTTTGTCCATAAATCTCTCCTGGAATGTTGAGGACGGCAGTGGCTGGGAAGGCGGGCTCTGGGCAGCACCAGGGCCCCAGAAGGGAGTGTGTTGCTCCCGTAGGAAGGGCCTTCGTTCACGGTTGAGGCCTCATTTCCTGTTTAGCTTCTTGAAAAGGGGAGCAAGTGTGCAGGAGAATGGGGATTCAGGGCCAGCGTTGCTGCTGGGGGTCTTGGACAAGAAGCAGCAAGGCGTGGTGCTGGGCTGTGCCCGGGCCACTGCGCGGTGGCCGTGGGCTGTTTATTAGTTCTTGTGAAGGCTATTCTTACTTGTGCCTGCTTTTAATACCTGAACAACTGGGAGAGAGAACTTATAATCCTGCTGTCATTTGGCTTGTATTCTTAGAGAGTATTTTTAAACTATAACATTCAGAGCCATCTCGTGTCATTGAAAGCCCAGGAGGCATCTGCAGTGGTGGTTTCTCCTGAATTTCAGGCTTGAAATTTTGAATTGTATTTTGCCTTCCATAGAAATTACCTTGGCAGGGTCATGACCTTGATCTAACTGCCTCCCTTTTGTTATCTTATCGGAATGAGTGAGGATATGTTCAGTCTTGATTCACAAATCGTCTGCTATGGAAAGGAACAGCCTGTGTTCCAAAATTTACCAAGCGAAGCATCCTCAGCTCCAAAAATGGTTGTTTATTTTTAATAAATTGCACATTGAAGTACTTTTATCCACTAGGACTAAGTTGGAGTGACGTCATCCTGCTTCCAGGGGCTTTGGGAGTGCAGCAGGCTGGGGGCATTCACCGTAGGCACAGTCAGTGGGAGTGCTGTAGCGGCGTCTCACAGTTGCCAAACAGATGTAGACCAGGACAGTCTCAGGTCATAATTAAGACCCCGTAGTCTTCTTGGCTGTTCACGGAAGTGGACGGAAGTGGTGCGCATTGGGCCTCGTGGAGGGGGGCGTCCTGCTCAGGCGCTGCAGCATGCGCAGAGCCTGGGAGCCAGGGCTGTCTGCCTTGTGCTTCAGTCCACCCTCAGAAGTCTTGCAGTAAGTAAACGAGTCTTTGCATGCTGGTTAGAATACGGGAGTGACCCTTTCACAGTTAGCCAAGTTCTAGAGAAAGCTTTTCTGGAAGAGGACGAGCTGTTCTCGTGTGAGAAGGTGATGTCAAGGGACAGAGGGAGGCCAGGAAGCAGGGGGAGGCTTGTGGCCGGTGCCTACCGCGAGGCCACCTCAGTCATGTTGCGCTGCTCCCTGTGGGGCTGGGCCTGGTGCCTTGGGCCTGGGTTCTTATTCCTGAACGCAGTTCAGGCTGCTGTCGCAGGTTCCATAGCTGGGGGGCTGGAGCCACAAGCTGTTGATTCTCCTAGTTCTGGAGGCCAACATGCATGGGGACCAAGGCACCAGTGAGGTCAGGTTCGTGGTGGGGGCTCTTGCTGCTGGGTCCACCCATGGCCCATGGCAGCATGGGAGCACTGTGACCTTGCATCTCCTGTAAGGGCACCGATTCTGTCGCGAAGGCTCCATCGCTGTAACCTCATCTAAACCCGTTTGTCTCCTAAAGTCCCCATCTCCAGAGGCACAGCCCTTCCACTCTTAGCATTCTTCCCCATCTGCTCCGCCTCCCTGTTTAGTACTCTGGGCAAGTGGAGGATTTCACTGGGTTGGTACAACTCATAAAGATGTGGAATTAGGAAGCTGCAGCGAATCTAAGCCTCTAGAAAGATTGTCATGGGACAAAATCGTAAAGTTAACCTATTCTACACTCAGGTTCTTGCGCAAGTGATCATTTGCTATCTTTTAGAGACCTAGTTGGAGTTTTCATGTCTTCCTTAGATACAGAGAGGAATGTTCTTTCAAATTCTTGTAGGCAGCTTTTCCTGCCCATTAATATTTAGCGCTGGGTTCCCTGAATTTGGAGAGTTTCTTTTTTCTTTTTGGCGGAACCAGGGATTGAACTCAGGCTCTTGCGCTTGCCAGGGAAGTGTTTA
Source organism: Tympanoctomys barrerae (assembly GCA_002564285.1). Taxonomy (NCBI): domain Eukaryota; kingdom Metazoa; phylum Chordata; class Mammalia; order Rodentia; family Octodontidae; genus Tympanoctomys; species Tympanoctomys barrerae. The sequence goes on from NDGN011533487.1 coordinate 8,630, forward strand.
TTCCACTGAGCCTTCTCCCCGGCCCCTGGGGAGTTTCTTAAGAGATAGTGTAGATATTTTAATTTGGGCCATAGAGGACTATGTCATTTGCATCTTATTTCTAATCTGATACTTCTGGAAGGTAATTTTGCCACCAGTAACATGGGAGGTAGGTGTGGGGAAGAAGTGTTTGTCCCATGGCAGGACCACAGGATGGAAAGATAATATCAGTGCCCATCACTGTCCCTGCCCCTCAGCCTGGAGTTTGGCAGATTATGCCCCTTCTTTCCAGTTAAGGAGAAGTAGGGACCCAGACAAGGGGACAGATGGCTTTTCTGCTGCTGTAACAAGATTCCTCAGCCAGGTGTGTTAGTGTGCTTTCTGTGACTGTGGCCAGTATCTGAGAAAATCAGCCCACAAGGAGGAAAGACTTTTAGGCTTGTGGTTACAGAAGGCTCAGTCCATGGGGTCCTGGCTTTGCGGCTTTGGGCTTTAGTGGCCTGATGCATCCTGATGAGAGAGCGGTGGGGAGGCCCTCGTCTGAAGGCAGTGAAAGGCACGGAGAGAGGAGAGCACCTGGGAGCCACTAGCCCTCCACGTTCACCTCCCAGGAACCTGACTCGCGCCTGCCTGCCAGGCCGTGCTCCTAAGGCGACCTCCCAGCAGTGTAGTCAGCCTTCGGTGCATGGCCTTGGGGGATATTTATGGCCCAAACCACAATCCCAGGCAAGTTAATAATGCGGGGATTTGCATTTGTGCCTGTTCTGGAAGCTGGGAGGCTGGGAGGTCCCAGCAGGGTGCCCAGCCTTCTCCTTATCTGGAGGTGGGGCTTGTTGGCCTCCAAGTTCATGTCCTTCTCACATGCAGAATACCTTCTCCCCTCCCAGTAGTACCTCCAGAGTCTCAGCTGAGGTGTGAGGTGAGATCCCTCCTAAGTGAGGCCGGGGAGAAGGCTCAGTGTAATAAGCGCTTCCCTGGCAAGCGCAAGGGCCTGAGTTCAATCCCCGGTTCCACAAACAAAAACAAAAACAAAAAACAGATACCTTGGTGGGCGAGCACCAACAGCCCTGGTTGCTCACGCATGCGTGCACGCACTCATGCACGCACACACGCACGCACTCATGCACACACTCACTTGTTCATTCAGGACAGCAGAGCAAGTTCCCAGTGCATACTGGGCTCATGTAAGCCATTCTGTGGATCAGTATAGAATTTTTTTTGTAAAAAGGGTGAAACATGGTATTTTCTTTTTCTTTTTTTTTAATGTTAATTAAAAAAATGTTTCCTTTATTTTTTTATTTTTTATGGTCAGCTCAGCCCACCCTGGGGGCGGGGCTGGCATGGCATGTGATGCTGGGATCAAACCAAGGTCCCTGCATGCTTGCCTAAGCTTGCCTAAGCAGGCGCTTTAGACCTCTGAGCTATCTCGCCAGCCCAGAAACATGGTATTTTCAAGATCACAAAATTCTTGCTAATCAGCCCTTCCTGTGAAACCAAACAGAAACAGGATTGGTACTGAATTCATTATGATGCTGTCTTAGCTACTTTTCTCATTGATGGAACAAAATACCTGATACCATGAGTTGAAGGAGGAAGGGCTATTTTATATTTTAGCTCACAGCTTTACAGAGGTTTGCTGGCCAGATTGGTGGGCCTGGGTTCCGGGATGGCAGGGCATGTAGTACTGGGATAGGGACCTAGACCGCTGCGCTATCTCCCTGGCCCTGCATTTCTCTTTACTGCATAAAGACTCAGGATGAGTTGTTGCTGTGAAACACAAAACATGCAATCTCTCGCGTACAGTAGCACGTATTTCATGCCCAGGAGTCGGCCAGCGCTCAGATGGCCCGGGCAGGCTAGGTCTCTCAGTGTCACTGGCCCAGAGGGTGTACAAGGTGTGCCACCCTCACGGACGAGGAGCAGCAGGCACAAACCTAGACGTTCACATCAGTGAGCGAAAGCCACTCACTGCCAAGGCCAGTGAGCACAACACGCTTCTTGACTCCACAAGGCCATGGTGTGGGTACTGACCTGTAATCCACACAGCAGTGAAGAACTGTGGCTCATGATTTAATCTGGCATTCATTGTTTTTATTAGGTGGGAATATTTTTCATGTAGTTACATGGGGTTTTTATTCTATAGTCAGTGCCTTTCAAAGATCTTCAGAATACTTTTTTTAAATGTGTGTACATATTTTTTATGTTTTTCACTTATAGGATATAATAAATATGGGGCTGGTGAGATGCCTCAGTGGTCTAAAGCACCCACTTAGAACAAGATTAGCAAAGCACAGGGACCGCGGTTCAATCCCCCAGCACCACACGCCAGCCGGCCCCGCCCCATGGTGGGCTGAGCTGGCCACACACACACACACACACACACACACACACACAAAATAAATAAATAAACTTAAAAATAAATAAATAAACCTATTTATTTCATCACTTCATTATTGGTGAGCTAGAGGCTCACTGTTGTCCAGCATGACCTTGACCTGCTGCATTAAAGCAGTTCTCCTGACTCGGCCTCAGTGGCAGCTGGGACCTTAGGTACAATGCCATTGGACCAGCTACTGCTCATTTATTTAAAAACATGTTTCTTTAAATACCTTTTTCTGACCCTTAGTATTTTATGTGTTGCTTAAAATTTTTTGCTATAATTATTAATTTTTCTTAGCACGAATTCTAATGAATTTTCTCAGTTCCTTATTATTTTTCTCTCTTTTAAAACTAGAACAGTTTCACCCACTAATAATTTTGGGATACAAAATTGCTGGCAAATTTGACATTGTAATGATATATTTACATATGTTCTTATCTCACAGCCAAAGGGCTTTGGAATACCTGTCATTATATGACTGTGAGCACATTGTGTACTTTTATATTTATAGAGGAACTGATTGTACACATCCAAAGTGGAACTTGGAAGAGTCAGCTATATCCTTTGGCAGAACCATGCATCTGTAGACTAAATTGATGCTGCTAAAATATGAGGGTTTTTGTTATTGTTGTTGTCGTTTTTGGATCCTAAATTAAACTCCTGTTGCTGGTAACACTCATGGTTATTGGACAGAAGCTACCAGGGAGCCGCAGTTGTGTATTTCACAGGAGTACGGCTGGAAGGAAACAGGACAGCTCCTGCCTTCTGTCCAGCCGTTCATAAGCCATCTCTGTACGGCCTGGTGAAGGAGCTTTCATCTCGTGCGTGACTTAGAAATTCTTCATGTGAGGGTTTTTTTCTTCTGATAGTTTTAAAGGGCAGAAACAGTGAAACGTCAGACCTAGCGACAGTGAATAGAGATGCAGACGCGGCCCCTGCCGTGTTGTCCTGCAGGTCTATGGTCTATGGCAGAACTGCTGTTTGCACTCACGCTTACGCGTGGGAGCCGCCTTCCCTCTGCATCCTTAGCTGGAGCGTCCAGCGCTCCACAAGCATCTGCTGGGCGTGAGGCGGGCTCCGGTGGACCTGCAGCGCAGTGGCTCGGCTGCCTCGAGGCTTTCTGTACTCCCCTGATGTTGCTGCACCACGGGGGAGAGGCGTGGAATGGCAGAGAGGGGTTTGAAGAAAGGAGGGGTGGGCAGGGCTGAGCTTAGCAGAGCTGTGGGAATCTACCTTTCCAAAGATTCTAGAGATTCCATTGCTGTTCTGTCTGCTAAGTGGAAGGCAGCTGTGTCAGAACAGAGCTGGAGCTGTCCAGGCCGTAGCTAAGAGTTTTATTGGTCTTGGAGGCTCTGAGGGGAACAAGCCACAGTTTTATTTAGGCTGATTCTGTTTTGCTCATTGAAGTGATCATTTTAAGAGGATGTAAGAAAAAAATAGGCTGGAAGGAGCACATCAAACTTACTTTGTGTACGTCGATTATTATTTCGGAATTATGGTTTGGCTTTGATTTTTGCTTTTGCCGAATCATCACCCATTTTCCTATCGCCTGTTAAAATTATTCTGTCTCCTTTTTAAGTCACAAAAGTGTCTTTGGCAATACATGTTGCTTTTAGCGACTTAGCCCTTTTCAAACCTTGAGTGTTTCTCTCAAGAAGATGAAATCTCGAGGTTTTGCTGTAGAAAACACTGTGCAAAAGGAAATCGCTTTCTTCTTGGTGTTCTGGCTCTGCCTGGGGATTCCCGTCTTCTATTGTGGCTTTGCTTTTGGTGATGGGCCCGAGTCCTCACCGTGGAGTTGGCGGGGCTCTCCGCGAGGCAGGAAGGTCTGTAAGCTGCATCTTGTCGTAGCCTGGGCTGCATTTGCCCTGAGTACCTTCCCTGTCCCCAGTGACTGAGGGAGACATTTGTCTCCCCGAGGAAAGCTCTGCAGTGACAAGAAACAGGACTTCTCTGCATCCAGCAGGAGGACGTGGGGTGATTCTTACTGGTCTCCGACTTCTGCTAGAAGCTTGATAGTAAGAAACACCACGATTGGAGCCAGGAGGTTTCAGGGAGCAGAGCAGCTGAAGTCCCTGCGTATGCCATCAGCCGAGGATGCCGGGACGCTGGGAGAGGGCTGAGGGCTGTCGTCGGAGAAGGAGAAGCCTGTGCTGCCAATAGCGCAGAGGAACTGGGAGTAAATGTCCTGTAACCGAGTGCTGGCGTCATTTATCTCCAAGACAGAAGAAGCACGAGGCAGGGATTTCCAGTCCCATTTCCCAGGCGAGGCCTGCAGAGCTCGCCTAGGCCACCATACCTCAGGGACAGAGTGACGATTTCAGCTTTTGCCTGTCTCCTTTTCCCACCCATGGGCTCCGCCTCCATGTGTCCAGCACATCCTGTATCAGACGTGTGGTACATGTACTTTTTCCAGGACATAGCTTTTTAAGCATTATTTCAGAAAATAAAGATATAGTTGGGAATTTGCAATGTTGTCATCCGATGCCTACAATGGGGAAGCAGAGCTGGGGTTTGGAGATCAACCTGGTCACCGCTCAGGGGTCCTTGGCTGAGGGAAGCAGGGACTCCCCAGGTGTTGGAGAGACAAGGCAGACTCCTGGCATCAGGAGTGTTTCTTTGTTGTTCAGAACTTACAGTTAATAGGTTGAAAACTTTCATCACAAGATGAAACTGTACTTGAAGCAAGGTTATGCCAGTCGCTGTCAGTTTTTTGTTGGCAAAAACTTCTTGTATAAAAGAATTAAATCTTTAGACAGTGTAATCCTAATGGAAGACATTGAACATGGGAAAAGAGTCGGCCCCATTCTCCGGGACGCAGTTTTCTTAGCTGACTGAACAGTGAGCTGGCTCCCATGGAGCGAGGTGGGACGACGCTGTGGTAGGAGAGGAGACAAGAGTCGGGAGGTGTTTGAAAGGGCTCAGAGCCAGGTCAGTGGCGCGTCAGAGCCCGCTGAGCCAGGCGCGCCAGGAAGTGTTGGGACACATGTGCAGAGGTCTGAATTTAGACCCCCGCCACGTGCTGTCCATAGAGATGAGCTCAGAAGAGAACATTGGCCTCCGTGTGCTAGTAGGTCCGTACGACTTCGAGAAGTCTTCGGAGCCCTGGGTCAGGGAACGGTTTCTTCAATGCAGCATGCTAAGCACAGCCCATAAGGACGAATCTCGATTTCATCCAGGTTAAAACTCTTCTCCTCAGCAGATGCCGTGGACGAGTGAGCAGACGAGGGAAATACCGGAAAGTTCCTGTATCTAGTAAATAACTCGCGTGCTGAGTGTATGGAAGCCCTCAATGGACGGAAGTTCAGACAGCCCGAGAAAGAGAGCCCGGAGATTGGAACAGATGCTCAGCAGACGAGACAGGCACGCGGGGCGCCGCGCAGTGTCCCGAGCCACGCCACTGTGAGCCGGGCCCCCTCCCGGGCCTCTCTGAGGCTGTGGCGCAGCCGGAGCGCTCGCATCCTGCTGGGGGCTGGACGTGTGGTACAACCCTTTCTCAAACTGTGTGGCAGTTTTTAAAAAAGACAGACATGCGCCTGCAGTGGGTTCAGTCACAGCTGCTCGTAGGTGTCACCCAGGAGAAATAGAAGCGTGTGTCTGCACAAGGGCTTGAACATGAATGGTCACAGTGGCTTTATTTGGAATAGCTGAACACCATCTGTGAAGAGGTGCAGAAGCGCCAGGCGTGGAGGTGCACCCTGTAATTGCAGAACGCCAGAGGCTGAGGTGGGAGGATCACCATGATTTTGAGGGCAGCTTGAAGTACATAAGAGAGACCCTGTCTCATAAAAAGAAAAGTGAACCCCAAAGCAACAAACAACAAGAACAAAAAAACCAAGCAGTAGAAACAACTCACGTCTAGCCATGCAGTGGAATAAAGATCAACATAAAAAGTCATGGTTGATATACTGACAATTGAAACAACAGGAGTGAATCCCAGAATAATTGTGCCGAGTGAAAGCTGCCAAGCAACATTTATTGTAATTTTGTTTACATATATAGTTTTAACATACTGTAGAAATGATCCCTGAAAGTTTAGCCTCTACAGATGCAGTTTTTTGTTTTTCGTTTTTGTTTTGGCGGTACCAGGGACCAAACCCAGGGCCTTGCACTTGCCACGCAGGCGCTCACGCCACTGAGCTATGTCCCTGGCCCCTAGGTGTGGTCTTAAATGCAAGCCCCTCTACATGAGGAAGCTGATCATTCTTTGACTTGGAAGGAAGAGAATGTCTTGGAGGAATTAACAAAGGCACCAGAAAACTCTGGGACATGATGGAGCTGTCACTGTGCTGGTTTCGGTGATGGATTTCTGGGTACAAATATGTCATCAAGTGACACACAGTAAATCACACAGTCTACCGTATGGCAGCCATGCATCAGTAGTTGAAGCAAAGCCAGTCTGGCAGTCAGCATTGGATAGTGAAAGGGAGCGAAGAGAGGAAGGCTTTCTTTTCTTTAGAAGGCAGAAGGATTTTATAAACAATCTGCAGGTCATTCTGACATTGTTTCAGGTGGCTGAGAGGACCCAGGCCCTTTACACTGTGGATAAATGACTTCTGGTTCCTGTGTTTGGCGCCTTAGGACAGCTGTGGGCAGGGTAGGGCTGAGCTGGGAGCCGAGCTCCTGCCAGGTGGCTTCAGCCCTCTTGTTTGGGTGCAGGGGCAGAGGCTGTGACTGGAGGAAAGAGGGTTCCTTTGATCTGAGGCTTTTAGTTTCTGCCAACTCCAGCCTTGCTTCTATTTTGAATTTTTTGTTTGTTTTGAAACAGGGTCTCCCTTACATAGTTCAGGCTGTCCTTGAACCCACTATGTAGTTCAGGCTGGAGACTCGTGTGTCTTACTTGTTTGTGGTGTTGACATCATGGGTATAAACATCAGTTAGGTTATTCTCTACAAAGTCTCTCAGTTATTTCAAAAGCACTAAATCTTGGTACCAACCTTCATCTGGAGAATGCAGCATCCCTCAGCACAGGAGCAGTGAAACATGGCGTCATTGCCTCCCGGGGGAGTGTGGCGTGGAGCCTGGCCTGAAGCCCCTCGTGGAGGTCTGTGTCCACCAGGTGTTGCTGGGCTGTCTCCTGGCTCATGTGACCTGCAACTCCCTGGCACCATCTGCCCTTTGACCTCCCTGGAGGCCAACGGGGCTGCTCTGTCCAGGCCCCTGTGAGCCAGATGAACCTTTGGTCTTCCATAATGCCCCCTACCTTCAAGTATTTTATTATAGTAATAGCAGGTGGTCTGATAGCAGCACATGGATTAGTTTTCACTTTGAAACTGAGGTATGCGTCTTTGCCTCTGTTTCTAAGAGCAAAATTAAGTGTGAAATCCGGCTTTTATTTTAGGTGATTGCTTTGATCCTGTCAGGTTCCAGCCTCCAGCTGAGGACAGGGACACAACATTCCGCTTCTCTGCTAACCTCGGGGCGGAGGCTCCGGTGGGGTGGGGCCTGCGGCGCTGTGATGCCTGGAATCGCTCACCTACAGTCACCACCGCATAGTCAAGGTGAATAATAAATGTTCTCAGCAGTTCAATGAATCTGCTCCTCCTCCTTTTGTCGGCCTGAGGGACGAGGCCACGTGGGACCCACCAGCCAGTCAGCAGCTGCATCTTCCTGACCGATTCTTACCCTTGTTGGTCCTGAGGACTCTGTGGCCTAACTATGAGATGGGCCGTGGCTTGCCGTCTAGTTCTGTGGAGGAGGAGAGGTCGCGCATGCAGACCAAGGGTCCAGCGGTAGGAGCTGTCTTGCCTTCTGCCTTCTTTTCCCTCTTGGTAATCATCAGACTTGTAATCCTCCTTTTTCAGCCTCCCCAGTGCTGGGATTACAGGTGTGCACCACCACGCCAGTCTCTGTGGCTGGCTCAGCACACCGGGGGTGGAGCCGGCCAGCGTAGTGTAGGGATTGAACTCCGATCTGTACGCTTGCCTAAGCAGGGGCTTAAGTCAGCTGAGCTATCTCGCCAGCCCCAACCCTGTTATTTTTTATTATTTTTGAGACAAGGTCTTGCTAAGTTGCTCAGGCTGGGCTTGGAACTTGTGATCCTCCTGCCTCAGCCTCTTTTTTTTTTTTTTTT
>NDGN011533493.1:1198-14494 GCA_002564285.1 Tympanoctomys barrerae
AGGGATTGAACTCAGGGCCTTGCACTTGCCAGACAAGTGCTTATTCTACTGAGCTATCTCCCTGGCCTCAGGGAATTCTTTATTGCCACAGTAACAATTTTGGGCACAGCAGGATGCAGGACAGGACAGGTAAGGAAGAACAGATATTTAAAGGTTATTGTGGGCAATGCCATAAAAAATGTTTAATGCCATAACAGTTTCACTTTATTATGAATATATGGAGAATACCCAGGATCTTCAGTAGTAAATCAGCATCACTAGCCTTGAAGGAAAACTAAAAATAGGATGAGAGCAACAGGATTCATACAGGAGGCAAGGGAAAGAAGTGAGGATCTGCCATATTGATCTGAAAGTGGAAAAGGCATGACCATGGCTAAGTGAGACGGCAGAAATAGGACAAAGGGATCACATCAAAAGGAAAGTAAAAAATTTCATGAACATAGCTCCAGGGACAAATGATAACCAAGATACACAGTTGACACATTGGTGGTGCATTCCACTAAGGCCGAGAGGGTGGTAGAGAAGCAGGATTGAGATGTTAACTAGGAAGTGCTTAGTTTCCACATCAGAACTGCACATCTGGTACAGGGATAGAGCCACACTGTTTGTGAGGATTATCAATGCCTCCAAATTACAAAAACAACTCACCTCACTCTTCCAAGGTTTGGAGAACTTCAGGCTTAATATTAAAGTGTTAACTGTGGATAAAGCAGAGGAACCAGACGTAAGACAGCAAGTCTTTTGTATAGTCACTGCCATAACATGGGGCTCTGTGTGCATCGGAAACACCTCCCCATGAGGGGACTCCAAGTCCACTGCCATAGGAAGAGCAGAGCACATGGAGACATGCAGAAGAATTCAAGTGTCATGGGGAAGCATGAAAACTTCATGCCATGGGCCCCCAGGGAAGAAAGAACAGTAGACATCACTGGCAATTCTGAGATGAGATAAACTAGCTACTGTTTTTCTGGTTTTTATTAATAGTCTCATGCTATACACTGCTAATGGTAAGCACACAAACACATACATATGTGCATACAAGTGTACATACATGTATACACGTGTACATGCATGCATGCTGCTTGGACACACCCACTAGGATGAGTCCCACCTGGAAACAGAAAACACTCCATGTTTGAGTGAGTCATGTTTGCCTGGAACTTTTATAAACACAAACACAATACAAGTACAGTTTCTGGGTATACAAAATTTGCATTCTCTTTTTCTCTTGGCTATCTAAGTTTGCCAGAGCTCCAAATTACCCACGAGAAGCACCAAACTATATTAATTAAGAAAACTAACTCTGAATCTAGATGACCCGAGTTCAAATTCCAATTATGCTACTTGAGCAATTTCCGCAAGTGCTTCGTGCCCCAGTTCAGCAGAACAGCTGTCCTTAAGCATGGAACACAGTCTTTCACTCAGCCAAATAGTTTACCCAACAAAAATTACTTAGTTCGGGCTGTTTTTCTGCATAGTCTAGCCAACCTCAGTCGTGCCAACAACTTCCTCCCTTGCCAGAAGCTACTTCTTTTGGCCTGCTTGAAATTCTGAAATCTAAAACCCGAAACCTTTGGAAACCTCAAGTCTTTGAGAACATACAGCAGCACATAGAAACGCCTCAGGGCCACACAAGCTTAAATATCTCATAGTTTCTCTTATATGAGAGTCAAACATATAGGAAATGTATAAAATAAAAGGAAATAACAGGAAGGATCTTTGGCATATGGGAAGGGAACCAAGGGAAGGAGGGAGAAGGGAGGGGAGGAAAATGAGATTTTAGAAGCAAGGGGTCGTGAAGTACTACGTACCCAAGTCTCTGTGAGGAATGCAATCATCACATACTTCGAGCATGCATAAAACTTCTTATGAGTTCTTATGAATTCATATATATATATATATATATATATATATATATATGATTCAAAGTTTCCCCAAAGCATTTGGGGATCCCAAAGATGTAGGAAGGGGAGAGAAAAGAAAGGATTAAAAATACAATTAAGAAATGTCGTGTTCCTTTACCAGCTTCTCACAATGAATGTCGTCATTCAGTACTACAAACACGTAACAATAAAATAATCCTTTTAGATGTTTTTTTAAATGTTTCAGGTGTGGGAGTAAATCAAAGCTCAGACGAGGGAGCACGGGGGCTTCTCTGCTGCCTGCTGCATCTGGGGTCACTACGAGCCTCTGTCCCAACATTTAAGAGCTCCTGGTAATCAGAGACGCACTTCCGTATCCATAGCCACTGGCGTGCTGCGAGCACTCACTCACATCCTGGACCTCTCCGCTGACGTTCTCTGTTTGCTCGGTCTGTGTATCTGGTGCCTCCACAAGCGTCATACACAGATGACTCAGTGGCATCAACATTTTTGCAATTCCAATTTTGAAATGCCTCCGTTTATTCTTTTCTTTCAGTCAAAGTATGTCCATGCGGTATTTTTCCCAGTTTCCACCTTGCCTATCAAACCACAGCTTCCCTTGATAGCCTAGAGCATAGCAACTCCTGCCCACTGAGCTTACCATATTTAATGTCGCCCCTCTTCTGCCCAAGCTATGGTTTCCAATCAAGATGATGATAGGTCCTTATTTCCCCTATCTCCCTCAGCAGCAAATATTTTGGGGAAACTTTAAGATGAAACTTTAAGTTCCAACCAAGGCTGAGTAACTTAGCAACTTAGCAAGATCTTGTCTTTAGGAAAGGACTGTGCATGAACCTTGGTTCAAAGGCTCTGGGTTTAATCCCCTTTGCCAAGAACAAACAAATAAACACAAAAACTCCTTCACTTAGATAGACTACCAGATATGAGACGTTCTCAAAATTGGTACAAATGGAAATTCAATTATGAAACAGGTATCTCCACTCTATTCAGTCATCCAGAAGAATAACTAATTCCTAGGCCTTAATACAAACATCTGAAAATGAAATTACATTATAAAATGTAAATTCGTTCATACATCTCAAATCTCCTCTGTGGATTTTCCTTGTCACACCTGACAAGCATATGTTAGAATGCATCCTGTTTCTCCACTAAAGAATAACAGAGTATGAGAATCAGACTTTTCTCTGCAACACTGAAGGTAGCTGTAGCACCTCAAGGATAGGAAATAATGGGGTGGAAAGGACATTTTAAGTGAGTAAAGGCTTTTCCCCAACTCAGACTGGCACCACACACTAGATTAGCCAGGTTAAAGGGCACTGAACTGTGTTAGTGCCCCAGACACCACTGATACTCATACCAGGGACAACATCTGCCAGGCGCCAACACCAGCAGGGCTCCCAGCCAAGACTTTGTCTACTGTTTACCAATATATCTCACTCTACTAAGTCCCTGTCTATTGTTTTACACACACACACACACACACACACACACACACACACACACAGAGGTCTAAATTTCCTAGCTCTATTCAGGCAAGTCAAGATGGCCTGTCTTTATTCCAATCGTGACATTATTAAAAATAGCAGTTTCTACAACACTTGTGTGACAATCTTCACTAGCAACCCCAGAATACGTTTCACCCCACTTCATAAACTTCAGTTCTTGTGTTAATAGAGCAAACATTTTGTATTTTAAAGGGAGAGGTCAGTATAAATAACTGACTCAGAAAATACTCCAAGAACACAACTATTATAAAATCAACGTACCTTCAAAGTTCTCCAGAAAGAGTGGACGCTTGATAGAAAAGGCAAGGGGGTGGAGGCACATTCATAAATTCAAATTCCAGCCTAGCATTACAAGTTGTGTGACTTCAGGAAAATGATCTCACTCCCCTGCAGCTAGCTCTTCATCCATCAATCACATGGTGGGACCAACAGGACTTGCATCATTGATTTGTTACAAGGGTTACAGATCTAAGCAGATCTGAGTACTTAGAGCCCTGCCTGCCACACAGAGCACAGCAACATTAGCTTTGGCTGTTGTTGCTGACAACGACTCTGTTTTGCTGCCTCCTGAGGGAGAGAAGATGGACTCAGGAAAAACAAATCTGGGATGTGCATCCTGACTGCCTTTCGTAGACTGTATAGCCATACACGAGCTACATGATGATGACACCCACTTTATAATATTTTATAAAGATGAAGCGAAAATACAACAAATGTGTACTTCCCCAAGACTGCTGACTATTTCTGATGAATGAGGGTTCTCCCAAGGTATAAGGAAAAGGAAATCTAAAGCAAAACAAATGCGTGCATTTTTAAACCGACGAACTCCATGGAGTTCCTAACATTACAGCTGCTAAAATAGGGACTTACATTAAGAAAGGATGCTAGAAATGTGGGAAAACAGGATGAACAGCATTGAACCAAATGCAACGGCATTGTTTCTGAACTCTCAACCTCTGCTCCACATGCTTCTAAGTAAATTCAATATATTAGCCCATTGCAAGATTCCACATTGTCTGTTTATCACTGTTTTTAAAAAAGATAAAATGTTAAATGACAATTTAATACAAGGGTTTTAAAAATCAGCTTTTGAAGTTGTCCAAGCATTTAAAAACGTCTGTGGCTACCATGCTATAGATAATGTAATGGATAACAAAAGATGCTGAATAATTAATTCAAAGTCACATGACTAATACACAGCAGAACTAAATTACCTATATTCCTGATCTCTAATTCATTGGACTTTCCTCTGTGTGTTGCCTGCTTCTTTTCTCTCTGCCTCTGGTTTAATCTTGTACCAGGAAGATGTTTCTCTCTTTTATTGATTCATTTTTTTGGAATGCACGCATCTTTTTATCCCTGGGAAGGTGAAAGGATCACACACAGAAAATGGAATTAAATGCAGGAACACAGAAAGTGGCCATGCCTCATTAAGAGCAAATGGAGTAAACCTATGTGTAGCAGAGCAACGATTTTGCCGTAGCAGTCTGATTTTCTAACCTACAGAATCAGGATGTTCCTTGCTCATGTCTCATTAGACGTTGCTGCTGGTTCACTGGAGTAATTTTAAAAGTTTGGAAGGCAGGGACTGAAGTTATTGCCCTACACATGAGAACTTAATTGCCCTTGAGGTCAGTTGACCTATTTACTTTCTTCAGTACGTTTTGTGCCTATGGTAATGAGCACTTGAAATAGGCCCTGGTCAGTAGGAAAAGATGGCATCATCTGCTTTTCAATTAAATTATCCAGCTCAACAATTTCTTATTTATATAAACACTACCACCAGATGGAAGGGAGGGCCTACAAGATCCATAGTTAATGTCTTATTTTCTAAGTTTTTCTAGTATACATTTTAACCCAAAGGCCTAACAGACAAGTTGAAGTTTATCCATGCTATCAGCCAGGGGAGAAAACATTAAATGTAATACCTTGTTTTTAAAATATAAGTATCTTTCTAAGAAAGATACTGCATTGTTTTTTCTCATTGTTTAAAAAATAGGCTAAAGTGACAGCCAAACTCTGACAAGTAGTCATTAATTACAATGCTGACAGTGTGGCATCTGCAATCAGATATTTCTCCTCAACTGGCCTTCATGTTATGACTTTAAATGAATATACAAACAAATCAAAGACTCGATTTGGAGCTGCAGCCTCTTATTTTCTAGGAATTTGAATGAAGGAACAGAGGAGAAGAAAAAATATTATAAAGGAAGACCCAGGAAATTGCCTTTGTCAGATTTCCTTGAGAAAGCTCAACCTAAACTCTTCACACTATGCTAAGAGACTCCAAGAGTCCAGAAAGCATGGCTTCCATGGCACTCCAAGAAACTCCCCTCCCCATCCTCACATAGACAGTTGAACTACATCCAAACAGACAGGATGTAAAAGAACAGGCTGAACGACATAAAACTGCCAGCGTAACTTACAAAAATGTGTTTGTCTTAACATATCATCATATAATAATCTTGCAAACATCTCCTTCCTATACCTCTCAAGATGACACCTAAGGTGTGGGCTATGTCAACATAATATTATACATGTATTTCATTCATAAAAGACACCAATGGTGGGACTAGGGAGATAGCTCAGGGGTCTTAAGCACTTGTGTGGCAAGCATAAGAACCAGGGTTCCATCCCCAACATCGCATGTTGTGCTGGCCCTGGAACCCCAGGTGCACTGTGCCAGCCACTGAAACAGGGCATGGTGACACACACCTGTAATTCCAGTGCTTGAGAGGCTGAGACAATAGGATCACTAGGAGTCTGAGCTGTGTAGTGAGACCCTGTATCAGATCAATAAATAAAAAAAGATTTTAAAAACCAGAAAGACCTCGGCAGGTCTGAAGGATTTCTAGATTTTTTGAGCCACTTCCAGAAACAGAACAACCTATTGCTGATGACTCAAATCTCATGTGATTCCAGTATAACATTGTCTTCTGGTACCTCAAGCTGCCCTACTTTAGCAATAATACCAACCTCATATCTTTGGAAAAGCAAAATTGTCTGCTCTGTCACTATTGCCCACTTTTTGAATGCCTAAGATATTTTCACTCAGTAACAGTACTGTAGTTAATGTGTTCAATTAACAAGAGCCAGATACACATGAGCAAACTTAAATTCCACAGCACCCCTATCTGATCAAAAAATACACAGATCAAAAAATACACTATGGTTCCTCAATAGCCCAGCCAGTAGAATTCACCTGGATAACATCACTCTTTTCCTTCATAATAATTGGAATAGGTCTACAAGAGCATTAACAAAGCAATCTCCTTGATGTCCGTGGTGTCAAATGTTTGATGTCTTCTAAAACCTTCATCTCCTGAAAATAAATATTTTCTTATATATTCATTAGTTTCTCCATCCCACATAAAATCACTCTTACATAAGAACATTGAGGATATCTTTCCTCTCGCTATTCACAGTCTTTCTAAGTGGATCTCATTTCTGACTCTGGACATGCATGTGTGGTAGGTCCTCCCCATTAAGAATACCACACCAGAAGACTATAATTATTTAATTTAGGCTTGTGAGCACAAAATAAAAGCTGAAAGACTAAAGAAGCTCACAGATGCTTAGCTACAATTTTACAAAAGATAAACTTTTGCCCTGAAAATCACCAGACAGGAGATGCAGGAGGGTGTGGTTGGTTGGACTGCCTGAAATGAGACACTAAATCTTGAAGAACTGGATTAAGCCTTCAAATAGAGTGCTGCCATAAATCTGACCTATGCCTGGAATTTTCAGCTAAATAAGTCAAATTCATCCTTGGAAGCAAATTATGCTATATACAGAGAACAGTCTTCATTATGTATTTTATTAAACATGTATCTTATTAGTACACGTTTATAGTATGTGATGTTTGCATTCATCTGGGAGAGTGTGTATATGTACTTATCATAGCTTAATTTTTATCCCCCTCTCCCTTCCAATTCTCCTCCTGCCTTCCATCTCTAGATCCTCTCTTCCCATTTCCTTTTCTTTTTTCAATTATGATTGCAACACACAATAATTACATTCACTGTGGGTAACTGGTCCATGTACTTAATACATAATTTTACTACAATTTTCTAGCTTCATTCAAGTTATACTTGTCAGATGAATCAGTGCAATCTTTTCCAAAAAAAGAAGCTGATTTTATCAGGTTTCCTTAAAATGGAAAGATATGTGTCACTAAAGTATAATGTATTTACATTCCCAGAGAAAAAGAAGAACAAATATGAATATCAGAGAATTGAGGTTTTCTTCATTTCTTAAATTCAACCAAAAACATTGTTTTGCAACACATCTGAATTTTTTTCAAACTAAAATTAACATACTTTTAATATCAAGCCGAAGAATAGCAATTCATAATAGGGAAATCTGAATTTCTACCAAAAACAAAAATCAGAAAACTATACATTAAACAATAACGGCTTTATTCAAAACACATAAGACTTTACAATTTCTGTTTTGTGGTACAAAATAACAAATCTTACCTTGTTGGTATTCTAAAGGGAACAGGGTGTGCTGAATATGATCCCCTCTATTCTAAAAAGGAAAATATTTGCATCTATTCTTAATTTTCTGTCAAGCTAAGAAAAAGGACCATTCTCATTCTTTGTGTTCTCTTTAAAGGTGGCACAGAGTGAGTAGCAAATGAAAAAAAAATGTTTAGAAGAGCTCGTTGTCATGCACTACAGATTCTAACCTTGTCTCCAAGAGCCAAGGTTGATGCGTCCCATGCCAAATTAAATCTAAGATGTATGCAGTAATGAAAAGGGTAGCATTCCATGAAAAATTCCACTTTTCAGTTAAAGTAGCTAAGGCTTATTAAATATGCAGAAATTACAATGTCAATGTAACTTTGCAAATTAGGGTTTTCTTTGCAAATGTTTAAGCACTGTACTGTAAAAAGTGAAACAGCTGAAGACTTTCACAGCTTGTTACCTGTATCTTTTCCTCAAAGAACCTGCATTAATAAATAAGCCAGACACTGCCCAAAGATAAGGCATTTTTGTTCATGTCCCAGCGAGCAGTTTACTGAATATGTTTGAACAAATTGTCTTTGTTCAATGGCCCTGACTAATTCTTCCTCTAGTTGGATCAGTATTACAAACCTTGCTTCCTTATGTTTGATAGGCATTGCATTTTTTCAACTAGCATATCCTCTCCTTGCAGGTGATTATTGAACACAAATATGTTTTGTTTTAGAGTAAGATGCATCTTATTTTAAGAAACCAAGATTTGTAAGGCTTAAGGAAGCTGAAGGCAATAATAAAAAAAAGACCCAGGATACACATATATTTGAGTACAGCATCAATAATTGATTTTTGTCTTTAAACCTAACTTTACTTCTTGATGATAAAACTAAGCAAGTTTCTGAGGAAATGTATAAAATACAAAAAAAGTAGGAATAAGAGAAATCTCTTGTAATCCCTACATTCAAAAAATATTAAAATTCTAAAAAATATATGACTATTCTAAAAATGTTAAAATTTAGGGGTAGTATCTAGGCTTTTCGATATGGAAGTAAGAGGTAATTTGAATTTTTTATATTGCATGTATTTTGAACATCCCTTATCCCATTCATTAAAAATATAATCATTTACAATGCATAATAATTTATTGACTCCCCTACTTTGAAGTATTTTTTATTTTACCGGGCAGTCTGTTAAATTCCCCATGGACCTTGATGGAATGATAAGCCCTGAAGTGCTAGTTACATCAACGGATATTCTGATGACCATTTCTGAAAAAGTTCTAAAAGCTCCTATTGGCTCTAATAACCTAAGAGCTTGACCTCTGTTATTTGGGAAATCGGGACAGAGTCCCTGATTCCCTCTGAAGCCCCAGTTAGAAATGATGTCTGATGGAAGAGAAGAAGTTGGGCCAGGCAAAGAAAGTTGCAAGAGTAAGCAAACAAAATACAACATGCAAGGTGCCTGGATTGAGAAAGAGTTCCAGAGGATTCAAGGAACAGAAAGAGTGATGGGGGAGTATGAGGCTGGCAGAGAAGGTAGGTATCTTGGCAAATGAGGCGGGCAGAGTAGGCCGGGGCAGCATTCCCCAGGTCTTTTAGGACATATGAAGGATTGTGAGTTTTATCCTGAAGGCAATGAGAAGCCAAATGAAGGGAGTTATGCTAGGGAGTGATATGATCAGATTTGCATTTTAAAAAGAGTTCTTTGGCTGCTAGGCAGATAATGAATTACAGGAAAGCAAAGTGAAGCTAAGAGACAAAGAGAGCAATTGTGATCATTCAGGCTCGAGTTACTGATGAGTCCCAAACCAGAGAAGTGGAAAGTGAATGAAACCAAAATATGCAAGATATATTTTGGAAGTGGAACAAGAAGACTGCATGACCTATCAATGTGAGAGATACACATAAGGGGCTAATGGCAGGTTTCTAGCGCGCGCATGCGCACACACACACACACACACACACTGAGTGAAGATCTATTTAGTAAATTAGAAGAGATTGATAAAGAAATATCTGTGGAGACAATCAAAAGCTCATCTGGGAAGACAAGAAGCTTGAACTACCCAGGTGACAACAAAATGAAAATGTCAAATTAACATCTGGATGTGCAGAGAAATTTGTTTCTCAAAAAAGCACCTTAGTAGATTAGATTTTGAAGTCATTAACAAATAGATGCTATTTGATGTTTCAGAGTTAGTGAGATATTTTAAGAGCCTGGAGAATAAGCAAAGAAGCACAGTGGGAACGCAAAGAGTTAGATGATCAAAGAGAGACAAAATGTGGGCAAAATGATCCCCAAAAGGAAGGGCCAGATTCATGAGAGCAAAACCAGGTCAGAGCAGTATCTAAGAAATGCAAAAGTGAGGTCTATGGCCATACCCCCCTGAACGTGCCTAATCTCATCTGATCTTGGAAGCTAAGAAGTTTGGGCCTGGTTAGTACTTGGATAAGAGAAATGCAAAAGTGAGAATGTTCCAAAGACAAAGAATTACTCAACATGTCAATGAGTCATGCACGAAGACCAGAAATGACCCACTGAACTGAACAATACAGAATTCACAGTAATCTCAATGACAATTAGGTAAGAGATCAGGCACAGAAGAGAGTGGTATGAGAATAGAAAAGGAAACAGTCAATGAAGGCAATACAGAGAGGGAATGTTTTTAATATTCTTGGCTATAAAAGGCATTATACAAAAGGAAATATGAGTCTAAGGAAAAGCATGATCATTTGATTTTGGTCTAAGGAATGAAAGAATCAAAAGAATTCTTGAGTTCTAGAAATGGTCTAGTACTCACCAGAGGATAAAAGGAAGAGAAATTTAAAATAACTTCTTGAGCAGGGTCTTAGAAACAATAAGAGAGGATGGGATCCAAGCATACTAGAGAATATCTTTTGCAAAAGATGATGCCAGTACTACCCCTGGGAGCTCTCAACCCACAGACTCTGGGTATGGTAGCACATGCCTGTAATTCCAGGGCTGGGGAAGCTGAAAACAGGGGGATCACTATGAGTCCAAGCTGCATAATGAGACTGTGTACAAATACATTTTTTAAAAAATTAAAAGCATGGCTGACCAAATAGCTCAGCAGATTAAAGTGCCTGCAAGAAGGCACAGGGGCCAGGGGTTCGATGCTCAGGCTTGCCGTGCTGGCCCCACCCCCAGGGCACGCTGAGATTGCAATTGAGACTGGGCATGGTGGTGGTACACCTGTAATTCCAGCTCTTGGGAGGCTGTAAACAGGCAGATCGCTATGAGTCCGATCTAGTAGTGTGACCCCGAACACCCTGTAGACCCGTCCCTTCCCAACAAAAAAAAAAAATTTAAAAATAAATAAAAGCAAAAGAAAATAATTTTCATCCACCATTCCCAGAAAAAGAAAGGAAGGGTGACTGGTGAACATGCATACAGCAGATCTAAAGATAAATATGCAACACTTGCAAGTTTTTCAATATAGGACAATGCCATCATCTGAAACCCCAAGAGAAGGAAAGGAGAGTAAAAGGAAAGAAGTGAGAGAGTTATAAAAATAGGAAAATGTCTTAGTCAGCTTTTATTTTTTGGCATACAATAGCTGACATGTGCAAATTAAAGGAAAAAATTATTTTGAGTCTTTCAGAAGTTTTCTTCCATGGAAGACAGGTTCAAACACAGAAAGAGCATGGCAGAATGGCTATGACTGAGCAAAGTTACTCATGTCATGTGAGCCAGGAGGCAGAGAGAGAGGATTTAAAAAATAGCTTCCCAATCAGACTTCCTGTGAACCATCTAAACAGAGCCCACCTCCTAACAGCAAATCAGCTGGAGCACCCTTGGGAGTGGTCATCTCCCAAACACATAGGGCTTTCAGAACGATTCTAGATCTAACCCTAAAGTTCTTCCATAGGCCCACAAAAGACTCACATCCATCTCATTATTTAAAAAGTATCTGGCCCCTCTCTAATACTTATTAAAGTCTTGACAGTCCTAGAATTCTGGCAAGGTCCAAGTCTAAAGTTTCTTCTATGGCTCAAGGCCAATGCTTAGCTGTGAACCCTTGTAAAAATCAAAAAGAAAATTGAGCACTTTCAGCACACAGTGGCACAGGGCAAATATTGACTCTCAGAAATGGAGTGATAATGATAGAAAGTAATGGGATCAAATCAAAACTAAAAACCCAGAATGGCAAAAGTTAAGTCCTATAGCTTCATGCCCAGCACCTAGATAAAACTGTAGCAAGGTACAAGCTCAAAACCAGTTGGGTGTGTTCCCACACATCTAGCATTCCCAGAGATAGCACACATGGGTTCTCTCTTTGCACTGCCTTTGCTTACTGCCTACGGATCTTCTCAGCAGATGTTCTATGTTCCTGGCATCCACTACTTCCTGAAGTCTCCACTGCACTCTGCATTTCTATCAGCATTCCGGCCTTCTGAGGTCTGATCAGAACCTCCCACTGAATTCAGTTTATAACCTTCTGGGGCATCTGTAGCTAACATTTCTAAACCTTTCCAAAGTCCTATCATAAACTCGTTACAAAGGCTTCTAAGCTACACTGTCAATAGTTGCAGCAAGGATCCTTCTTCTCTGGTACCGAAATCTTAGTTGCTTTCTCATCACTGGGACAAAATATTCAACACCCACAACTCAAAGAAGAGTTTGATTTTGGCTTTTGAGTCTTAGAAGTTTTAGTGTATGGCTGACAGAAACAGCATGGTGGAAGACAATGTTTATATCATGGTGAATGGGAAATAGAGTGCAAAAGGAGGAAGCAAGGAAGAAGATGGGCCCTTCGAGGTCACATTCTCAGTGACACACCTCCTCACAAGCCCCATCTTGTAGCAGCAAGTCAGCTACATTCCCTCACCATCCTATCATCTTCCAAAGATATGAGGCTTTGAGGCTACCTTAGATTTCAATCATAACACGTACGAGTATAAAACAACCTCTAGGGGCTGGGGATTTGGCTCAGTGGTAGAATGCTTGCCTGGCAAGCTGGAAGCCCTGGGTTCGGTCCTCAGCACCAAAAACAAAAAATAAACCTCTCCTAAAACAACCTCTGTTGAGCACAAGACAATGGAATTGTCATTGTTGTAGGTGAAGATAAAATAATTCTTAGCTTAAAGAATGCATAATTTGCTCCCATAATTCTTAGTTACAGTGACATGGGTATGGAGAAATCTGGCAGTTGACTTTTCTTCTCCAGAGATGAAATTTTGCCTCAAAGTAAAGAAAGAAACAAACAAACTCCTAAAGTTTGTAGTTATGTCATTATAATGGCAAATAGACTCCAAGCTAGCTATAGTGAGAACTGAACAAGAAGGCTAGGTCAATATTGCATCCTAACATATGTGGTTGAACTGATGAATTGCTTAAATTTTTAAATTATTATGTAGTTATGGACTTTTTTAAATTTTTATTTGTGTGTGTGTGTGTGTGTGTGTGTGTGGCCAGCTCAGCCCACCA
>NDGN011533539.1:399-10744 GCA_002564285.1 Tympanoctomys barrerae
CACACACACACACACACACACACATAAATAAATAAAATAAATAAATAAATTTTTAAAAAAAATTTGTAGGTCACAAATCAACAGTTGCACTTATGTTAAAGTAGATTTTAGTCATTCATTCATTCATTCATTCATTCATTCATGCAACATAAGGATAAAGATGGATCTCTCCACAGGTCTTCGAATAGCCCAACTCACCCAAATAATCATTCGTCATTGCCTCAAAAATGTTTTTATAAGTTACAATACAGCCTAGGTCAAAAAAAATCAACCCAAAGCCTATTTGAAAAGAGAGGTCAAAGATATTTTCCTTGTTGGAAGAAATCCATAGTCAAAACACAAGCAGCAGAGAGCTAAAATCTATTTTTAAACTGTCATCTTTTGTTTATGAATAATGTACATAGGAAATATTCGAGCAACCTTTTCAAGTCTTTTTAAATTGTCCATGGCAAAAGAAAACAAATTATAAGCACATAATGAGGAGAAAGAAAACAGATTATAAATTCAATAAATGAAATTAATTAAATATGATTAAAATTTCAACTATTTATTGTCTAATCTTTGCACCGTTTTGCTTCAAAAATAGAGCTCTTGAGATGTGTATCAATTAGTTTAATACAACTAAAATAAATTTAAACTTGTTAATCAAAATTATGAAATTTGTGTTCCTTGCAGAATAGCTTGGCTGAAAGAGCAAAAACATTCTGGAACCCTGGTCATCATTAATGTGGTTCTAGGTCTTGTGTTTGTCTACACTGCAATCACTATAGCCGATATATTTAAGTTTGGTCATCTCATAAAGACTTTCCAGTCAGCATCTTCAGTGGATTCTCAACTGCCTGGCACATGGAAGTACGCAACAAGTTACCTATGGCCTGATTCACTTCCAAAGTTTGGGCTTTATATATGCTGTCAACATCTGCACTGTTTGAGTAGAAATGGTTAAACTCCCCCCCCCAAAAAAAAATGGTTTCTAAATGGAGGTCACATCTATCCTCCCAGCCAAATCAGTACTAGTGTCAGGCTTTGAGCAAAGGAGTCCTGAATCATGCTTCCATTGTGAAGACCTCACGCTCGCCTCAAGTAGCCATTCCTCATACACAGACGCTTAGGGAGCATCAGGGGTCCTGATGGCTCTGTCATCCTCACCTGCGTGCCTCCACAAGGAGGCTTCACACTGCTATATTCACCACATAACCTAGGTTCTCTGATACATAACCCTCACTTCCAATAGAGTCAACATCCTCAGAAACTACTGAGAAGCTGAGAATTAAATTTTCCAAGTATCCAAACAACATCTTTCAGATCCAGAAGTCAAAAAAGTATCTTTTGCCTGGCATCGTGGGAAGCTGTGGACTGATGGCCCAGGTGCCCTTACGTAAAATATCGACAAGGGGGACAATGAGCAAAATTCATTCATTCATTCGCTTGCGGACCCATTAAACATCTGAGTGCCTACTGTGCAGCACCCAGCGCCGCTGCTGACCCAATGCACACGGAGGGGACATAAAACCCAAATCTGTCATTCAAGCCCCGGTATGGGGATGGGACTTATTGCTGGGAATTGAGAAAACAGCCTCAAAACACATTTGATTTTTTTCAGCCAAGCTGCCATTTTGATTGAGACTAGGAAGAGCTGTGCGGCAACCGGAACGCCGCCTACAAACAGATTAGCACTTTGCAAGGAATGACTGAAACCCAATTAAATGCACCATACAAAA
This sequence comes from Tympanoctomys barrerae, assembly GCA_002564285.1. Lineage (NCBI taxonomy): Eukaryota > Metazoa > Chordata > Mammalia > Rodentia > Octodontidae > Tympanoctomys > Tympanoctomys barrerae. The sequence continues at coordinate 2,121 of NDGN011533539.1, forward strand.
ACTAATTAAGGCAGACAGATGGAGAATTATGGTCAACACCATTCAAATCTGCTACAGCATCTAACATAGCAGGAATTTAAAGTAGTTTCTTATATTTGCTTGCCAGAATCATAGTGATAATTCAGAGAAGTGCCACTATCTGTATTGTGTACAGATTATAAACCGCGCTTTAATTTCTCAATCTTTTTCAAATATAAAGGCTTAATTGGTCTTAAGAAATCACTCTTATCAGATTCCCTACTCAGGCACAATACAAGGGCAACGCTAGGTTAGCTGCACAAGCTTGCTTTCTTGCCGACCCTGTTTTTGAAATAGCAAAAAGCAATCTATATGAACTTCTCAACTATTAAGCAGTTCTAATAAATCGGCAAGAATCACCTACAGAGAGCTCATGGTATGTTTTGTAATTCTTTCTGCAATCACGCAGTTGGTAATTGTCTCACAAAAGCATGTAATCAGGGGGATAATAGAAATATGCAGGATACTGGAGATTAAAGAAAAGGGACAAATGAAGACAACAGGTCTAATGTTATTGAACTGCCACAGGAAAATAAAATCAAATGTTCTCTGAGTTAGTGCTTCAAGGTCAGTCTTAGATCAGAAAGCTACATGTAATTAATTGGGGCTTAAATTTTAAGACCCACTTGAAAAATAAGTTCCTTTAAAGATTAGAAAAAGAAAAATAAGTTCCTGAAAGAAAAAGAAAGAAAAAAATTTACAATTGGAACCATCACCTTGCTGCTTAATAGTATCTTCTATTATTATCTGGAAAAAGCTAAAATAAATTTCTGAATTCTGCAGGATAACTTTTAGAATTTTTTTTCACTAATTTTTTAAAAGGGGGAATTAAAAAACAAAACAAAACCTTATCCTATCAGAAGAGTATAATTTTTTTTAAATACCTTATGACTAAATGTATTAAAAAAGTGTAAATCTGACCTGAGGTCAGATGTTAAGGAAATTTCCTTAACTACAATATTGTAAGAACCTGTTGGGTAAGGAGTAGCCTTACTACTCTTGAGGTTAGAACTTATCCATTTTTCAACCTAATATTTTGAGCATTTCCTACCTGCTGGTCCTACTCTAAATACTTTCCATAATATGAGACCTATGAATTCTCATAACAGCCCCATGAAATAGACACTACACAGCTCCCCCCTTATCCTCAGGGTGTATGTTACAAGACCCCCAGGGTGACTGAAACCTTCCTATACACTTTTCCCTATATGCATATACTTACCATAACACATAATTAAAATATTAGGTACAGTAAAAGCTTACCAACAATAACTAGCAATAAAATAGAACTATTCTAACAATATATTGTAATAAAATCATGACACTGGGGTCTCCTCAATTACCTCAGGGCAGACAGCATATATATCATGGATACACTGGAAAAAGGGATTGTTCACATCCTGGCCAGCCAGAGTGGGACAATGTGAGACTTCATCATGCTACTGATGTGAAAACTCATAAGCTGCTAGCATGTGAAAACTCATAAGCTGCTCATTTCTGGAATTTTTCATTTATAGTCTCATGGTTGACAAGGATAATTGAAATCACAGAAAGTAGAACTGTGGGTAAGTGACTACTGTACTATTACCCTGTTGTACAGGTAAGCAAACTGACACAGAGATATTAATAATAACCTATAAATGACTGAATAAATGATAAACCATACGCATGCCACTTAAATCTCACTGGCCTGCTAAATACGTTCTTGTCAAAATCATTTACTGACTTCAGTGTTTGTAATGATTTCTTATATTCTGATTTTAAAACTACAGCTCATATGTTTCAGATATTCTTCACAACCAAGCTTCCTAGGAGTCATCAGTTAGGAATTCCCCACTTAGACGCTCTGAAAACTAGACCAAACGTATATTAAAGGTCAACCTAAATTACTGACATAAGAGGGAAATGGTGATAGAGTCCACCCCTACATCATAAATGCAAAACCTTAAGTGTCACAAATAATTCAGTGTTTAATGCTCCACATTCACCCATCATGCATTTAATCACTGTGTGAACCATAACTGCCTTGCTGACCCATGATACTAAGGTAGCACACAGCTGGGACCTGGCAACTCGCAGAAATCTGGAGGAATTTTATGGAGGAACTTCCTGGCATCTCTCCCATCACCGTGGCATGCATACCCAGCTACCCTCCCAGGTACCTGGTCCCTCCTGGGCTGTTGCTCACTCTTCTCCCCCAGCAGGCTGTCTACAGTCAGTGACTCCAACACACACACAAATGAGAACCTGCACACCAGCAACCGCTCGAAGTGAACCAAATTCATATAATGCTTACTTGTCTCTGGTTGAGCTGCCTTTTCTTTTTTAGCACCACTGCCACTGGGGTGGGATCGTTTCCGGATCATGGACATGAGGGACCTTAGGGAGGAAGACATGGGTCAACAGGAGGTTGCCAGAGACCCTAGGACTCAACAGGTGACAGGGACAGATTTCAAATCATCAGTAAAAATGCACCACAGGTGAATACATGTACACACCTACAACTTAAGTCAGCTTTCTGCTTTTGATAATACTAAATTTTTTATGACCTTACAGAAAAGAAGTATGAATCATCCCCTCCTGGGCCAAGCTAATTACTGGAGAGAGGAGGCCGCTATAATTACTAATACATATTTAAAAGGAAAACAGATACAGAAAAAATTTCAATATGCATAGATTCAGAAACAGTTATTTGTGTAATACATTTAAGAGACAAGAAAATATTAAAATATCAGAATAGTTCATATTAAAAAGAAGTATATGAGTGTCAGTTAATATCTACTGGTGATACACAGATATAAAACATCTCAATCTGTATGAAGTAGACAGAATACTTAGATATAAAACATACCACCTCTCTACCATGTTACTAAAACCAATACCTAAATTGCAAAGTATGATAAACTGGACCACATTAAAATTTTAAAACTGCCAATAAAAATTAAAACATACAAGAAATTCTATAAATCAATGAAAAACAGCAGATAACCTGAATAAAATGGACACAAATCTCAAAATGCTGCAAGAAAGGAAGTCCAATTTTTAAACATACACAAAAACAGAGAGGTACTTGATTTGCTTAATTACTACAAAACACAAATCAAACTCATGCTAACGTACCACTTTTCACTTAGCAAATCCACAGAAATATTTTAAGTCTGACTGCATCAAATGTTAGTGATAAGGAATTTTCAAACTGAACAGGGTACATAAATTGACAGAACCATTTTGGAAGGCTACTTGGCATATCTAATAGAGCTGAAGCTATACACATGTATCTGCTACCAACCAATAGCGTAACTACTACATATCCAGAAGTGAATGCACACATGTGTGCACCAGGACACTCGTGCAACAGTGTTTACAGAGAACCTCTACAAATTCTCTGACCTGGCAGTAAGCCAAATGTCCATCAGCACTACAATAAACAAGTATCCTTTGAGACAGTCATATAATAAATTATGTATCAAGTGAAGAGTGAACTGCTATACAACACAGAACAGAGAGTCTTACAAATAATACAAGACAGGAGCCGGGGAGATTGATCGCTCAATGGAATAAGTGCTTGCCTGGCAAGTGCAAGGTTCTGAGTTTGATCCCTAGTACCACCAAACCAAAAAGAAAAGAAAAGAAAACAACAAGACATAATGAATATAGGAAAATCCCAATTCAGAAATAGGTCATGCAGATATTACAGTATTTTAGGGGCCTTGGGGGCTAAGAACAAAATTTCCCACAAATACCCCTTGGCTTGCTTACGACTGTAAGCAAAGGATGCTAGAAGACCTTAGAAGGTTTCTCTCTAACCATCCTCTATCTCCCTAGCCCCCACTCCTCTCCCTAAACCATTTCCCAGAAAGCAGAATTCTCCTTCCTAGGATAAGCCTTAGACACCAGAAATACTACTCTGATCTTCCCTCTGCTCTGTGGAGGAGCAGGACATGGAGAGATCCTGCAGCCCGCCTAGTCTGCTTGTAGACCATAAAGCCCTCACTCCAGAGGGGTCTTACCTCATAGCCAACAAGAAGGAATGCTACACAGAGAGGCCACGAAGATTCTGAGCACACAGCCCTTGCTAGGCTCCACCTTGGTCTCTGACCACTCGCTCAGACCCCTCTGTTCTTCACTGAGCCTAAGCATAAAAAGAGAGCGTCCCCTGGGCCTGCCAGCCTTTCCTCTGAAAGCTCCTGTGTCACCCAAAATTTCAATTCAGTATACTGGTTATGCTTTCCTCTCACTAACCTGCCTTCTGCTACAGAACTGTCTTGTTATGACGGGTGAGGAAAGGTAACACACATTTTCCACCCCCACAATATGCATGATGTAGGCAGAATATTTTTTTTCTTTAAGAGAGGCAAGGAAACAATTCCATAAAAGTCAGGTCAAGCTGGGTGTGGTGCTTCATACCTGCAATCCCAACACTCTGAGAGGCTGAGGCAGGAGGATCACAACCCCAAGTGACGAAGTAATTTGGCGACTTTGCAAGACCCTGTCTCAAAGTAAAAAATAAAAAGGACCAAGGATGTAGCCCAGTGCAAAGGCCCTGGATTCATTCCCCAGTACTGGGGGGGGGGGGAAGGAGCAGTCAGTGACTATGGAGGGGATGTGTTTGGGAAAGAATCCCACAGTGCCAGCCTTGTCTCGTTTCTCCATTGTACATTAACTTGCATACACTGAAATTTCCTTTGCAAAAAGTCTACAAAAATAGGAAAATGATCTAGATTTTTTTCACTCTTTCAATTGACTCTTTCGATTTGATTCTTTCAATTACAGAAGTGAATGGAGTTTGACAAAACACAGCTCTCGGGAAGACAAGCTGGGAGGTGGGCGATGGGAAACACACACCTGGAAGACAGGAACCCATGATGCTGGGAGGTGGGCGATGGGAAACACACACCTGGAAGACAGGAACCCATGATGCTGCCTTGAAAGAGAGGAGCGAGGCTGCGCAGACAAGGAGGGCCGCAGGACACAGCAACCCTGCGTGGCCTACTTGCCATACTATGTAATGGTTTTTGTAGTAATCACCTTCCTGGCTGCTTTGTAAAAATTACCAAACACACTGGACAATCTCCCCCATGAAGCAGAGGAGAGAAACCACCGCAGCCTGCGCCCTCCGGCGACAGGGCCGGACCTTCCCCACTGGGAGACTGCTGACTGTGGGCTTGTGACTCTGCCTAGCTTACCTTCTCCAGCCCACAAGGGCCCCAAGAGGAAATGAACTGTTTGCACAAAGGTGAGGCACACTCGCATGTGACTTGGAAATAAGCACATTTTACTCCAGAAGTTGTAAGGGATGAAACACTGGAAAATTCATCTCTCCCTTTTTGTCACCTGAATGCCAGGAGTTCAGTGTGTGTGCCTGTCACCACGTGTGGCAAGGCAGGCTGGGGATAGTTCTGTCCTCCAGGGGTCACCACACCCAAGAACAACCTCTTAGCTTATTCAGAGAGGGGATTTTGAGAGTGTACACCCCTGGCCATAGAGAGTATGAAGCAGGAATTTGTTTAAACTGTTCATAATACCAATAATGTATGTTTGCCGTTGTAAATCATCTTGGCAGATGAAGGAAGTCTTAGCTTAAAATGATCCTCATTGAAGCCTAAGTTGGAGTCATTTGGTACCCAGAGGAAAATAATCTGTCACATTAAGAAGGATCCATCAAGGCAGCTATGGCAGGGGCCACATACAGAGGGCCTGAGCAGGACATCTGGGACCAGTAATCCAAAGCCCTGGCTAGCACTGCCCACCACACCACCATTTCAACTGTACAGAAGCAAACTGCAGCAACTGTCATTCTAAGCCACAATCAGGCAATAGTGAATTTTCACCTTTGCAGTCTCATGAAGCGTTCTTGATGGCTGTTTCGTATATTAACCTAACTAGGCCAGAGAATGCACATATACTAGGTCAAATATTATTCTAAGTATTTCTATGCAGGTGACTGGGATGAGATTAAGATTTATGTCAGTAGCGGAGAAAAGCAGGCTTCCCCCCCCCCTTAGGTGGGGCTCACCAAATCAGCTCAAGGCCTAAATTGAACAAAAATGTTGACTTTTCCCCCACTAAAAACAATTCCTCCTGCAGGAGTGCCTTCAAGCAGCATTTCCTGCTTTTCAAGCCAAAATGAAATACTGCAGCTTCCTGGGCCTCACGCACGCCTGCCCGCCTTTGTGAGGGAAGTACCTCACAGGTCCTCAGCCCTTCAAACTCAAGTTGGAAGGACACACCCATCACCTGTCAGGTCTGCACCTGACTGATCCATCCTACAGGTCCTGACACTTAGCAGCCTTCCATAATCAAGGAGCCAATTTCTTATCATGAACCACTCAAGCCCTGCGTAATGACATTCTGGTCAAGGACGACTCCCGGTGTGAGGGTAGTCCCATTAAAGGGTACCACCCAGTGACACCACAGCCTTAGACATGCATTCCATGGTGTTTGTGCGACAAGGAAACCCTCTAAGAACACGTTTCTCGACATGCACCCCATCGCTAAGCAGCACATGGCCGTCTCTGTGTCCATGTGTCTCCGCCTCTGGCCCTGTGTGTGCCTGGTCCTGAAGAGCCCTGACCAGGGCCCCCAGCTTCTCCCTGGATGCCACACCTGCTCACCACCTGCCTGCTTTGCTGCTCTTGTGCAGAATGACCACAGCATGCCCTCTTCCGCCCTCCTTTCCATCGACCATCTAGGTCAAAAGAAAAGGAGGAGGAAGGCAAAAAACAACAAAGCCACTCGGTGAAGCCCTGAGCCTGGCTCTCCCTTGCTCTTCACTTCTCTTCGGTCTCTGATCTGAGTCAGGGTGAAACCAACCATTCAGGGACAAGATTAGAAAGCCTTGACTGCTGGGCTCAAAGCGCCCTGAAACTCAAAACACGCGGATACATTTCTTTGACAAAAAGTATTCCTCACCAAAGAATTTTTTTTTTTCTGAAAAATGATGCATGTCCTAGATTATATAAATTCATTTCAAAATCAAAGCCATTCAGATTATTCAAAAAAATTTCCTCTCAAGAGCCTTAGAAGGTAGTGCATGCTGGAGCTGTTCATAGTCCTTAATCTTACACTCACTTTTTGGTATAATTATAAGGTACTCTTCGAGGAAAACAATTCTATTTAGGTTATACCTTACTTTGAATTTTAAGGCCTCTCAACATTTCTGGGACTAAAAAATTAAAGGCCAACAGCAAGATTGTAATTGCTTTTTAATAGTTCTCCCTCCTCCTAGAAGTGACCTTTCTTATCAGCTCAGAATTCTAGGCCTTAGAGAAAGATCAAAGTGATGAATTTCCAATTTTAAATGTCAAATTCAGAATATATCCTACAGATTTGGCTACCCAGGAGAGAAAGAATTTAAAATACCTGAAATTCTTTCAATTGACTCTTGGATAGATCACCTGCAAAAATTATTTAGCCTTAACGACTCAACGGCTTAAAGTAGATTATGCCTACTTTACTCAGGAAGGAAAAGTAATGAGAGTCTTTAAAAAGGCGCAGTTCCATTTTCAAGTCATGTGGGAGGAACATGCTACACTCTATTGAGATGGAGCAGCGAAGGCGCAAGGTACGAATAAACGGCCTCTCTGCGTGAAGGGATTAAACAAATCACATGAGTTAATGAAAGCTAAGAAATCAAGCAAAAGTTTAAATGCCATTTGTTCAAGAATAAATTATATAAAAGCAGCTAACGTGGTGACTCAAGGAGGCACAGTCACCATGGCAAGAAGGGCGTCTTCTGTAATTCTGGATGGCGTCAGGCAGGGCCCCAAAGCAGGTGGCACTTGACTCTAGATCTGGCTGCCTTGCAGTATGTTCAAGAAAGGCTCTGGAAACCACCAAGGTGTCTTAGGCCTCAGAAAAAATCAGTTCCTGCCTGCATGCCTAATTTCCTTTCCCAGAATCTAATCTATTTTTCTTACAGAAGGCTCCTCCCTCGGCAACTAAAAGTTTAAATATGAGGATGAGAATTAAAATTTATGTATGTATGTATGTATGTATTTTGGTGGTACCAGGAATTGAACTCAGGGCCTTGCACTTGCCAAGCAAACACTTATCCCACTAAACTATCTCCGCAGCCCCCTAATTAGTATTTTTAGATTAATTATTAATTTATAACAGGTTTAAATTTTAGTTCAGTACTTTTAAAAATAAGTACATTAAAGCTTTTCACACTTAAGTCAGTACAGAGGGAAAAAAAAGATGCATCTCAGGATCTACAACACAACAGAACATGTAGGCAATGACAATGTCCTTGCCAGGGGGTTTTAAGGCCCATTCTGCCTGTCGGTCTGCCTGTCTGTCTGTGTCTGTCTGTCTCTATGACCTAGCTATCATACATAAAGGGATTAATACACTAGCCTTTAGAAATTTTTCCAACAGAAGCGCCACCTTTCATACTTTGTACTGTCCCTTGAACAATGCAACCTAAGCTCATACGGAAAAGGATAGGATACCACGAGGACAGCCAGGTTCACAAACAGGACGCCGTGCGTGAGCGCCTTCCTGCTGGAGCTTACCGGATGGGATTGGGAGGTGGAGGCGGGAGTGGTGGTGGGGGAGGAGGTGGAGGAGGCACCGAATTCTCCGACTGGTTCACTCGCTTCTGG
>NDGN011533540.1:0-19133 GCA_002564285.1 Tympanoctomys barrerae
GAAGAGCCCCCTGAGGAAACTGGAACAAAATAGCCATCTTCTCAAAGATGCCACAGGATTATTTTTGTTCTTTTTTGCTTGGCTATAATTGCCTCATTTCCATTCATTATGAAGGAAGGCATTCTCTGAGGAAACTTTAATCTTTTGATTCTAAAGGCATCATTCTTTGAACAGGGGAAAATATTATTGTAACTTAACTGCTCACTTGAAAATAAAACTTCCCATTTTCACTCACAGCAACCTAGTTTCTTCCTGGTCCGGAATTCCCAAACTGAGCCAGAAAGAAAAACTGCTCTGTCTGCAGGTAAGAGCATGGATAACATGCTTTCTGAGCATGGATTATCCCATTTGAATCTTCACTCATTTGAGAAAATAACTTCTGGTACATGGTTCATAAATGAAGAACCCAAGGCGTGAGAGTGGCAATGACTGTTAGGAGGCCCCATATCCCCTGCTTCTAAACATGAAACATCAGTCTACCATGATGACTCTCTTGCTTTCATGACTTCTTAGCTTTCTTGTCACTAGGATACAATGCCCAATGCCCACATATTAAGGGAAGGTAGGTTTATTTTGGCTCACCATTTTACTTCACGGTCAACTGTCTCTAAGGCAGAAATAGCATGGTGGAAACCAGCTTCTCAACCCCTGGCATCATATCACCTGTGATTTGGGAGCCATCCTGGTGGACACTGAAATATCTGCCTGCATACAATTTATTTTCTAGTTGTAGACAATAGTCAATAAAAACTTATGAGTAAACAATATAGTACTCACATGCAAATACATGCAAAAGAACAAAAAATGCATACAGAAAACCTCAAAGAAAACCTAATCATGATTTCGTATGATTTGTAGATCAGTGACTCATGTATGTTCCCTGTTGACCATAACTTTCTGGAGTTACTCACAGCCATTTCATAGGACTATACCTAGAGTCTCAAAAAGAGGCTCTGTTCTTGGGGCAGTGGGGCTTTTAAGTGGCAATGACTAAGGCAGTACTGATCTCTGCAGTGACTAGGGGTTGAGACTCAGTAGCAATGTCACAGAAGTTTAATTCTAGACATATTTTGCTATCATGATGGTAGGGTGTATACAAGCACTGCATGATGCACCAAGTAGGAGCAGGATGAGCCTCATCAGAATTCTTGGCTGGGGAACTTCCAGCCCTTCAGTTCTTTGCTCCATTCAGATGGAAATCATGCATTGGCAAACTGCAGCTCTGCCAGTAATCCTGATGTCATTTGATGACACTGAATAATGCCAGCTACCAACAGCCAACACAACCAGTTCCTGTTGATACCACTACCAGCCAACCTCTTCCAGTGCTGATTTGTTCTAAACACCATAGGTCATTGTACTGGGGCTTCCCTCTGCTGCTATCCTTTGTTGGATGCTGGTCTCTAGAGCTCTTCATGGTTAACTACCCTTAGTGTTAGAGCTCTTTTCTTTGCAATGACCACTTTGTCTACAATACTCTGGATATGACTATGGACTAGATTTATAAGATCTTTGAAATGTACACCAAATGAGAAATAAATTACAAGCAGGTTTAGAGGAACACAAAAGTGAAATTTTAACAGGACCTGTACTGCACAATGGGGTCAGTAGTCAGGTGGAAATCCTCCTAGACTATTGGAGCCAGGAGATGCTACTTACAAAACAACTACAGACCTGGGTTTGGTACAGGGCTCCAAGGAAGCCTTAGCTATCATGGCAGCTAGATAGTGATGGGGCAAGGCTTAAATAAGAGAATCTTCTGGAAGGCTCACTATGGAGGTTGTGGATATTAACAATGGGCCCAGACTGCTTTCTTTCTGATCTTGGCTACAACAAGATTTCCCCATCTTTCCTACAAAAGGCAAGAGCAGCATGTAAAGTGGCAAGAGCATGGGAGGGGCACCAGCACTGACAGTGGAGCGGGATTCACCTTGGAATGGAATGGAAAAGTATGGCTACTAGGGATCTGGAAAGGATACTGAAGCAAGTTGTCTCAGTCCATGTAGGGAATAAGGGGGTGAACAAGGAAATGAAGAGAAGGGGGATAATGGCTGAAGGCCAAGCCATGCCCTTCCTCTAGCCGGCTTGGTGGGTGGGTGGGATAAGAAAGCCAGGTGCATCTTGCCTATTTTGGTTTTCAGGGAGCTTTTCAGGCTGCTTATTCTCTGAGAGAATATGTGGTTCACTACTAATGCTTCGTTTCCTGCTCTTTATTCATCCTTGAACAGAAGTGTTAGGTCTTTATGTGTCTGCCTTAACCACTCTCTGCTGAAGCCCTAGGTTCAGTTGGATGTATTCTTGTTGGGACAATTAGAATTGTGAGGCCAGGCCTATAATCACCTATCACAATTATTGTCTACCTCAGCTTCATATTGGAAATACCTAAAGATATTGATAAAGACATTGAAAAGAAGAAATTGATAAAAATACTGAAAAAAGAAACCAATATATTGACCCTCCTCAGACAAATTCTATTTCTTTCAAACTGTTTCTTTTAGAATAAATGTTATCCTCTGTGCCTTTTAAGCTTGAGTGATTTGCATTCATAGTGAAAGCTGGAAAGAATTTTTCTGCTATTCATTTCTCCAGGAAAACAAGATTATGAGTATGAAATTCTCACTTTAAACTAAGGAGAAAGCTGAAATTTCCAAAGAAAAGTGAAGTTGAATAAGCATACAACACTATCTATCTTGTTCTGAACATGTACAGTTGCATGACAAAAAACTTTTAAAAAATTCAAAAAAGAAAAATCTTCGTGTGCAAAATAAAAGTGAAACACAAAGCAATGTTTTGAGGGTTAATTCTTATGATTCACTGGAATACAAAGAATAGGTAGCAGTTTTATGAATGACATCTTTATATCTAGTGGATTTAGTTTTTCCACTTAGATCATTGTATAGAACAAAGTGACAACTGCATTTACCTTCTTAGGAACATAGGTAAGAAGGAAAATGTTCTCCCAAGAGGTAGGTGGAAATACAGTTACCCTCAAGGGAGCAGACCTATGGTCTAGTAGCCTTTCCACTTTCCATACTGGAAACAAAGTGTTTAGTATAATCAGTGCATGACCTCAGCACAGAAAACAAACAAGCAACAACAACAAAAATAATAGAATCATGACAAGACAAGGAAATAAAATACTTGCAACAACTTCCAACTCCTCCATATCTGATCTATAAGGCATTGAGAGGGAGGAAATCAAAAGTCACACAACTAAATTACTTGAAAGAGTAGAAGAAGAGATAAACTCACAGATCATTAAGGTGTTTGGAAAGTTCAAGGAAGATGTAACTAAACACATAATGATCCTAATAAGCAAAACAGTCAGTGAACTCCAGAAGACACTAATACAAAGATAGCTGAGCTAAACGAAGCAATGCAAATATAAATGTCCAGCAAAGAAAAGAGTTCACAAAAGGTAATTCGGGAGAGTAAAATTTTCATTGAAAATTTTGGACAGTAGACTCAAAGAACGTGATGATAGAGTGTCAGAACTAGAAGACAGGACTGTTGTCAGTGATCAGTTATGGAAAGATACTTTGAAAATAACAAGAGAACATGAAAAATAGATCTGAAAGCTGCTAGATCACATAAAAGTAAGATTAACTGGAACTTGTGAAAAATCAGAAGACAGTACAAATTTCATTAAAAAAAACCTTTCCTAAAATAGTAGAAGAAGATTTCTAAACAGGGGAAAGTAATTTAATGTGCAGATGATTGAGACATTGAGCACTAAATAGCCATGACCAGAAGAAACCTCTCCATGACACATCATAATTAAGTTACAGAATAGATAAATCCCTGGCCTCTCTACCCACTTTTAAGATTCTATTTGAGCACAGGAATAGAATCTTTAAAGTGTTCAGAGAGGCCAGGGACTTAGCTCAGCAGCATAAGAGCCTACACGGCAAGCTCAAGGTTTTGGGTTTGATTCCTGGTACAAAAAAAAAAAAAAAAAGTAGATAGAGAAAAAACAATGAATTATTAAGAAACTCCATTAAATTTACTTTTCAACACAAATCTTAAAGGTCATCAGAGCTTGGAATGAAGTGTTGCAATCTTAAAAAGAAAACAAATCACAACCCAGATGGATAAATCTTGCAAAATATCTTTCAAAATTGACGGGTAAGTAAGATATTTCTATAATAAAGAAAACCTTAAGAAATCCATGCTGACCAAATCTGTACTCCAAGAAAATTCTTAATGATACTTTAGAAAGAGACCATGAAGCTAGTAATGGAAAAAGTAGAGTGAATATAACAGATAGGGTAACCAGTCAGTAGAAAGATAAGGAATTAGCAGTGAAAAATAAGGCAATTATAGGCATATGTCAATACATGTCAGTGACAACTGTCAGTGGGAATTGTCTCAATTCCCTAATCTAAAGACACAGATTGACAGAATGCTTTGGCTCCTGGAAACCATTTATTTATTTATTTAGGTACCTGGAATCAAATTCAGGACATTGTGCTTGCCAGGCAGGCATTTATGCCACTGAACTATCTCCCTGGCCCCACCAATTGATAGAGTGGATCAAGAAACAAATTCCAACAGTATGCCATATTCTACATTCAGATAAATACAATGTTTAAATCCAAAAGAAGTTCATTGAATAAAAATTAAATGATGGAAATAATAGTCTATAAAGCTCCCAGGCAAGCAGGAGTAGCTCTCTTATTTTTAGAATAATGAACTTTGAACTAAAACTTACAAGAGGAAGCAAAATGGTAATTACACACCAGTTAAGGGAACATTTCAAATTAGAAGAGATAACAATTATAAACATATAACAACCAAACAATACTTCAATTTTATAAAACAAACACAACAGCATATAGGAGATCAGATAAACAGCCATGCAGTTAGAGTAAGGAACCTAATACCAATAGGCAGATCAACTAGACAAAATAAAAATCAATAAAGAAATACCTGAGTTGAAGCAAACCATCAAATAAATGAACTTAATAGATATCTACAGAGTATTCAACTCAATATTAAATTACCTATCCTTTCAACTGTACATGGAAAATATTTCTCAAAAATAGAACACATTGCAGTCAATAAAGTAAGCTTAAGTAAATATAAAAGAATCAAAATTATACCAGGCATATTATCAGATTATAGTGCAATGAAATTAGAACTCAGTGGCAAAAGGCATTACAGAAATTATGCAAATTCATGGAAATTAAACAATATACTCTTAAATAATGAATGGAATACAGAAGAAATAAAGAAACAAGTAAGTTCCTAGAATTAAATGACAATGCCAGAACAACATAGCTGTTCTTATGGGTAACAGTGAAAGCAGTCTTATGAGAAAAAATTTATAGCTGTGAATAACAATATCAGAAAAAAAGCAAGTCCAAATAAAGGACTTAATTATACTTCATAAGATCCTAGAAAAACAATTCTAATCCAAATCCAAAGCTAGTACAAAGAAATAAATCTCTATGCCAACAAATCGTGGAATTCAGAAGAAATGGAAAGATTCCCAGGTACATACAAATTGCCAAAGCAGAACCAAGATGATATAAAACCCTGAATAATCCAATAGAAGGCATGAAATTGAAGCAGAAAAAATAACCCTAACAACTAAAACAAACCAGGTCCTGATGTATATAACCTACAAATTCTATAAGAACGCTTAGGAAGTTCTAACACAAGAACACTTAGGAAGTTCTAATACTCCTCCAACTCCTTAATAAAATAGAAAGGGAAATAGTGCTCTCAAAGTCATTCCTGGATTCCTGGATGCAAGCATTACTCTGTTTTCAAAACCAGACCATGATCCACCCAATGAATGTAGATGAAAAATTCCTCAACAAGGTCCTGGCAAACAGGATGCAGCATATCATCAAAAAGATCATGTACCATGACCAAGTAGACTTTATCCTAAGGATGCAAAGATGGTTCAACATATGCCAGTCAACAAATGTAACACATGACATAAACACAAGCAAGGACAGAAGTCGTATGATCATATGAACTGATAGAGAAAAAGACAATATCCAGTCATGACAAAAACCAATATCCAATCATGACAAAAAAAAAAAAAAAACCTAAGGAAATAGTTACAGGACTTTATCTCAATCTTATCAAGGTCATTTATGGCAAACCTTCCACCAATAATATCACAATAAATCTGGAAGATTGAAAATGTTTCCTCTAAAGTTAGGCACAAAACAAACATCCACTATTATCACTCCTATTCACCATGGTCCTTGAAACATTAGCCAGAGCAATCAAGCAAGAGAAAGAAATTAAAAGAATATAAATAGGAAAGAAAGAAGTCAAATTATTATTACTATTTACAGATGAAATAATCATTTACATAAAAGCCTCAAAATATTCCACCAAAATAATGCTGGAAGTTTTAAAAAATGTATTTTAGTATAGGGTCTTAAAGGGTCTCACTATACAAATAGGACTTGTAGTGATCCTCCTGTTTTGAGCCTCCCAAGTGCTGGGATTACAGGCGAGCACCACCACATCCAGTTTCAGTTGCTATCTCAGTGTGCCCCCGGGGGCAGTGACAGCATGGTGTGCTGTGGGTCAAAACCCAGTTGCTATGCCTGCCTAAGCAGGCACTTTACTCTGCTAAGCTATCTGGCTGGTCCGCAAGGCTGCTGGAAATCAATAGCATTTGTGCACATCAATAATGAACTGACAAGGGCCAGGGAGATAGCTCAGTAGACTAAGTGCCTGCTTCGGTAAGCACAGGGACCAGGGTTTGATTCCACCATTCCACATGTGGTGCTGGCCCTGTCCCAGGGTGAGTTGAGTCCAGGTGTGGTGGTGCATACCTCTCATCCCAGAGCTGGGGAGGCTGAAAACAGGAGGATCACTAGGAATCCCAGCTACTTGGTAAGACCTTGTACCACATACATAAAAAGAAAAAAGAAAGAGAGAAGGAGAGAAAGAGAGAGAGAGAGAGAGAGAGAGAGAGAGAGAGAACACAGAAAGAAATTAGTAAAACAATACTATTCAAAAAAGCATCAAGAAAAATTAAATATTATGAATTATCCAAGCCCAGGCAATGAAAGAACTCTACCATGGAAACTATCATACTCTGAAAAAGTAGCTCAAAGGGACAACAGAAAATAGAAAGATATCACTTGTTCTTTGATAGACACTAGCAATATATTCAAATTGGACATATTTCTAAAATTATATAAAAATTTAACACAGTTCCTTAAAATATATAAATACAGATAACATTTCTCACAGATCCAATGAAAACAAACTCAAATTTCACATAGAACCAAAAGTGACTCAGAATAGTAAAATCAATCCTGGGTATTATGAGCAAAAGCAGGAAACATCGTAATCTTGATCTAAAGTTGCAGTACAAGGCTAAAGTGAAAACAATACACCATAATATGGACACAAAAACATACAGACAGAACAATGGAACAAAGTAGATGAATCAGAAGAAACTTTAGACACATTCTACTATTGTATCTTTGACAAAGGGGCTAAAAACATATACTGAAAGAAAGATATCCTCTTTAACAAATGGTGCTAGGAAAACTGGCTATCCACATGCAGAAGATTGAGTCTAAACCCATATAACTTACCATGCACTAAACCGAAATCAAAATGGATAAAAATAAATGTTAAAACAAAAACAATATGATGGAAGATAAAGTAGGTAGAAATGGTGAAAATATAAGTGTAGGCAAAGACATTTTGAATAGAACCCCATTGACACAAACAATAACAACACCAAGAATCAACAAAATTAGCATCAAATTAAAAAATTTCCCCACAGCAAAAGAAACAAGGAAGTGAAGAGACAACTTACAGAATGATAAAAATGATTTACAGCTATTCCTAGGTGGAGGATTAGCACAGAATATATAGAGAGCTACTCTCAAAATAGAAGACCCAGTCAAAAATGAACAACAAATAGGCATTTCCTTGAAGTACAAGTGTCCAAGAAATACATAAAAAAATGTTCAATACCACTGGCCCCTGGAGAAACACAAACTAAAGCCACATTGAAATTCTTTCTTACTCCAGAAAGAACGGCTATTATCACTAACTGAAGTAAGAAATATCAATAAGGCTGTAGAGAAAAGGAAACTTCTCTGCATTGTTGGTGAGGATATAGAATAGTACAACCATTAGAGGAGATCAATGTGGAGAGTCCTTAAAATGCTAAAACCAGAAATTCCACTTGATCCCTTTATTTCTCTTATGTGGTGCATGCTTATCCAGGTTTATAGCAGCAAAATTCATACTAATTACAAGTTGAAAATGGTCTGTTTTCCCACTAACAGAAAAACAGATAAAGAAAATGTGGTATCATGCACAATGGAATATTTTTCTGCCTAAAGGATATACTTGAGTAAATCATAGGAAAATAGATGCACCTTGAAACCATAATTTTAAGTTAAATATCTTATAGGAACAGGATTACATATTGTATAACTTAAATTAGAAACTGAAATTTAAATAAAAACATAAAAGATAATAGGAAATAGGGAGATCCTTTTCAAATTGAAATGGGACCAAAATATATATGCAGGGGAAAGAGATGGAAGGAAAAGTGAATTAAAAAAGAGTTAAGATATGTTATTTCCATGTACCAGCTCCCCACAATTAATATGCTTATTATGCAATTAAACATTTACTAATAAAAGATAAAAACTGGAAAAAATTCCTAGTATACATCCAAATTCATGGGATCCCACTGTGTGGTTCTTTACTGATATAACACAAAACTAACTAAGAGCAAGTTTCTCTCTCTCTCTCTCTCTCTCTCTCTCTCTCTCTCTCTCTCTCTTTCTCTCTCTCTGTCATCTCCCCTCTCTTGCAGTACTGTGGGTGACACAACAGCCCTTTTTATTTTTTAGACTAGTTCTTGCTAAATTTCTAAGTTGCCCAGGCAAGGCTTGAACCTGTAATCCTTCTGCCTCAGACTGAGAATGCTGGGATTACAGACATGTGCCACTGTTTGTGTACTGATTGAGATGTGTTTCATGTAATCTGTTAGCTTTAGCCAGACTACCTTAAGAAACATAAATTGTCTTTTATTCTTACAGCTCATATTTTTCACTGATTAGCCTCCCTTTCCACTCCTTCTTTCCTTCCTTCCTCTGACTCTTGTAATCAATTTATACTATCTCAGATTTTTCTCCTATCAAGAAGTCTATAAAATTCATCTGTACAGAGACATGTTTTTATGAAACAAAAATTTGAAATACAGAAAAATAGCTTAAATGATGCTAGAAGGAAATTACAGAAGATGTAAAGAGGAATAAAAATCAACATGGCAGACATTTTCTCATAACAAACAGAAGACAAGAAATAATGTAAGTAATATTTCCAAAGACTAAGGAAAAGTGGCTGCCATATTAGGAAACAACATCCAACACCCAGAGTTAAGGGAGGAAAGGTTTATTTAGCTCATGGTTTGTGGAGATTGCAGTCCGTAATCAGGTGGCTCCAAGGCAGGTTGGAACAGCACAGGGGCAACACTTCAGAAAGGCAGAAGACAGAAAAAGCTGCAGGAGAAAAAGAGGAAGATACAAAGGATTGGGGCCAAAGTAAGTCCAAAATCCATCAGGGGAAACATAAAGTTCTATAGTTTCATGTCTATCATCTGAAGCAATCTGTGGCAAACTGTGAACTGTAAAGGGCCTCAGTGACTCTGCTCCTATGGTACTTCTGGTGGTTACAGCTTCTCTCTTAGGCATGCTTTGCTTCCTAAGACAGCTTTTTTATTTAGATGACCCATGTTCCTGGCTTTTCCAAACTTCTGTAGTCTTCATTACACCTTCTGCTTCACACTCACAGTTTCACACATTTTCATCCTACTAGTATGCTGCCCAACCTGATCTCCCAGTCCTTCTTAAATCAGGGTGGAAGCTTTCTTGGTCCTGTAACTCTTGCATTCTGCATGGACCTAAAACCAGCAAAACATGGATGATAACAAGGTCTGCTGGATGTTATTTAAACCTTCCATACAAAAACACAAACAACAACAAAATTTAAAAGGCTTTTTCCTCACAAAAATTTACAGAGAGAATTATCAAACACTTTTGAGGGGAAAGTACTGGATATTAGAAAAGGAATAGCAGGAGAATATGATGTAAGAGAATTGAGAAGTTTTCCATAGTAATATTCTCTGTAACTTTGTAGACTATGGAAGGGACTATTGATTTTGTCTTATATTAAGCAAACAAAAATTAATTCTTAATGGGAGAAAATAGGAACAACAGAACTCAAAATACATTTTTTCAAAAATCTTCTAGAAGATAAAAGAAAAATGTGAAAAAGTATAGGTCCATTCTAAGAGGCTTAATATTTAAATAATAGGATTTTCAGGAAAAGAAAATAGAATAATCAATAAAATGAAGGCATTCCTTGTTTCATGACCTAGCTGGTTAATGACTATTTGGACTTATGACACACTGCTTAGATTTTTTTGGTACAGTTCTATACATCTTATTTATAGAGGCTCAATGTCTTTGGTAGCATATACATTACTCATACTGTCCTATAATTTTGGTAATTGCACTGTACAGAGCAGTACTGTAATTTTATATTTTTTATACATTACAGGTATGAAAATAAATGCAACATCATCAAGTTGAAGTTTCTTTAGATCATTTCTTTGTTGTGAATATTGTAGTGTACAGAATATATTGAATTCTTTATTTAGTGACCAATTCATTTAATGACCTAGTTGTAGGAACAGAACTCAGTATTAAATGAGGAATGACTATAATTTAAAAAGATCCCAGAATTTAAGAACAAAGTGAATTTTTAGATACAAAGGCTGATTAAAGGACTGTTACTTAGGTTAAATAAAATTTTAAATTTAAATAGCTTAAATATAATAGATTAAATATAACGCAAAATTTTAGAATTCTCAGACTACAGAGAAGATCCAAAAACTTCCAGAAAAAAAGATTCTATTTAAAAATTCAAGAGACTTTGAATCTCTCAACAGCCACACTGGGAGTAGAAGCCCATCCATACCTATCTCCTAAATTTGAAGGAAATCTCCAACATAATGTCCTGTGTTCAACCAAAATGCCAGCTAAGTTTGAATATAAACAAGAGCACATTCAGACACAAAAAGCTTCTAAAAATTAATCTCATGTGTACTTTTTCATAGAAGTCTATGGAAGGCTATGCTTCAACAAATCAAGAGATGTTGAGAAGAGACACTGAATATGGAGATAAGGGGTAAAAGAGGGAAAAAGCAGGAGAAAGAAAAGGAAAACCTCAAGTATCAGAGAAGAATGACCCCAAATGATAGATATGTGCCAGGTATAGAGATGGCCTACTCATGTGGGATCAGTGAGAAGAAGTTTGAAGAAACTGTCCAGGCAGATAAAATGGTTAAAATATCTGACACATTGAATAAGTGACATATTCTGAGAGGACACTTAGATAAGTAATCAAGAGTCAGAGTTTGATTTAATAATTAGAAAACTAAGCAAGCAAGCCAAAATAATTATTAACCCTTAAAAACCGAAATACTTTGTAGGAAAGGAAAATAGTCATCCTTTTTTATATGCTTCAGATCTAAGTAGCATTTTTGTTGTTTGACAAATGGAGAAGCTGAGGACAATTGACCATGTCTTCTAGGGACCAATTCAGCTGTCGAAAGGGAAAGGCATATGGAAAGATTAGAGAACAGAAATTTTGCAACATCCAGGAATATGTTGATTGGTGTGGATTCTTTGAGCAGAATTGCATAGACTTCCTACAATTACTATAGGAAGAAGTGAACTGTAAGGATTGCCTTGGAATGTTGGAGAACGTTCTTTGTTAGGAAAAGGATTCTAAATTGTGGCTTCTCATATTTCCTAGGTTTCAATAGGTCTTGGGATCCATGGATTGCCCTAGGAAAGGGAGAGAACCCTGTTTGCCTTAATTACTTTTCTCTCATTGCACAGACCAAATATTAAATTCCCAAAATTAAGGAAGAAAAGTTTATTTAGCTCACAGTTTTTAGAAGTTTCAGTCCATAATCAGTTGTCTCCAAGGCACAGTGGCATAGTAGAGGAGCAATAGTTCAAGACAGTAAAATCATCAAAAGGAACAAGAGCACAAGGGTTTGAGTAGGTTCTTTTCCTCCCTTCTATGGTAAGTGGGCTACCTGCACTTGAGTGGGTGCAGCACTCACATCATCTCAGGATCCTTCTCTTACACAGGCTCTGGATGTTTACAAAGTGAGGACCTTGACCCTGCTGAGTTACTTAATTAAACTTCTAAACTTCTCACATTGACACAATCATTACAATATCCTAGAATATAAAGATCCACTGTAAGGCATATCCTCTATACACTAGGATGTAGAACTGCTGAGTCATTTAGTTAAGCTTCTTTTTTTTTTCCTGCAGAACCAGGGATTGAACTCAGGCCCTTGCGCTTGCCAGGGAAGCACTTATTCTACTGAGCCATCTCCCCAGCCCCCAGTTAAGCTTCTAAACTTCTCAGTTGGACACAGTGTGTCAACCATATCACTGGTGAAGGCTGAGATGGGTTTTTCTCCTCTAGGATGTGAACAGATATAGTCTAGTTGAAAGGAAATGAAGATATGACATTTTTTCACACTTACATTGGTAGCTACAAATCCATACCTACAATAGGAGGAGAAAGTGTAATTGTTTTCATGGAGAGTGTTATGTTGCCTGTTTGGAAATTGGTGAATAGGTATGGATAAATCAAATTAACCTATACTGTACAGGGAACCATCATAAACCCATGATAGAAGTAATTTTAATAGTTGATGAGTGCTTAAAATACTGTTATCAACACCACAGGGATTAATAATTAACATAAAGGATACTGATTTTGGATGTACTGACTGATTCTGAAGACATAACTAGAAATATTTCCTGGAGGGCTGGCCAGATAGCTCAGTGGATTAAAGCACCTACTTAGTAGGTAGGTGCAGGAACAAGATTTAATCCTGGGCATGTTGTGCACACCTTGCCTCTGGGGCATGCTGAGAGGGCAAATGAGACTGGGCATGGTGGTGTGGGCCTGTAATCCCAGCACTTGAGAGGCTGAAAAACAGGAAGGATCACAAGTCTGACTTGTGTAGTGAGACTCTGTAGTTCTGAGCTTTATTGTCTTTCCCTGTCACCAGCTCTGAACAGAGGCTAGCTGGTCCTGGCATGAACATATTGTTATATCTGCTTTTGAGTCAGGAAGAAAAAGTTCCTGATCCTGATAATCAGGCATGCAATCTTGATAATAAGTATTGCCGATTTGGAAGAATTTGGCCAAAACATTGCTTTTTTGTAAAACATACCTTGTAAATTGCAGACAGGTGTGAAGACCTGGGAGATTACCAAAGAACCTAACATTCAGCAAATGGTCAAATATATGTAGGTCTGATTGCATAAACTCTTTCTAAATCCCAGTTCTGACTTTATTCTATCTCCAGAACTCCATTGCTAAGCATTTCCTTTTATATACAGGATTATCTTCCATAAAGTTTAAGGAGACTGGAATTGAGAATGCTGGAGCCTCAGGAACGTACCAAAAAGATCTTGCTGGCAATTTTGGGTTGGTTTGAGATGGTGGCCAAGTGGTTACTCTATGTCTAAAGACTAAAGTTGCCATCATTGCACCTCATCCTTCAAGTTCAATCTTCCAGAGATTGTCTGGTCTCCTTGAATCTTGGCTTTACCTCCTGCTAATAATCTCATTCCTACAGATCTTGACTGCTGAACTGCTTTCTGATACTCTTTGAGGGACTTAAAGCCAAGATCCTAAAACCCCAGTCACCAGGCCAGCTCAAATACTAACTAGAAGCTTTCCCTATGCCAGCCAAGTACCTGGACTTCTGGCTATTTTCTGGAGCTGGGTCTGTATATTCTTCACTCTCATAGGGTGTGAGGATTAAATGAGTTAACACATGCATCTCTCTGGCAAATCACAAACATTATATTAATCAGCCAATTTCTTTTTGACTTAACCTTCTTGGAAATTAGAAAAAAACTTTCATTGACTCAGCTTTCATGTATATAAACTACTGCAATAACAGGGCCAGCTTCCTAGGACAGGTGTAAGGTTTCTATGAACTAAGAGTACTGTGCAGTGAATAGTAGCCCTCCACATTCATATCTTAATCCTGTAAATATTACCTTAGGTGGCAAAAACGTAATAATGTAAACCTCTTAAGGAGAAGAATTGTCCTATACTTTTGTCTGGATTTGAAATGTCCTCTAAAGGCTTATGTGTTGAGGGTTATGACCCCCAGTCTATGGTACTACTACAAGGTGATGGAAATTTCAGGAGGTGAGGCTAGGTGAAAGGAAATTAGGTCATTGAGGCAATGCTGTTAAGGGACTATTAGGATCCACTTTAAGTCTCTCTTTAGGGGCATGTTATGTATTGTTAGACATCATGTTTAATAAATACATGGTAATACCAGATACTTTCCATGTCAGATTGAGAGAAGCTAGTCACATGATTTTCAAGCAAAACTGCTTTGCTTGCAAAAAGTTGTCTGCTCTTTTCTCTTTTCCTCTGCTTTCCAGATGCCATGATCTCTAGCATGTGATCTAAGACATACCATGATACCATAGGCCCAAAGCAGCAAAGCTAAGACTGAAATCTCTAATAGAAAGTAATATACATATGTAACACTCTGGCACACAGTGAGCAATTCTTTTTTTAGGTGACATTATAAAACTAGGCCTATTGTGATTATTAATACGATTTCAGATGTATTATCCCTATCTAGGAAATTAGGTATCCTTATGGGTGCATGAAAAGTGTTTTAAAGAAGGAAGGCTAGATAGGCTGTAAGAAGTGAGGGTCTGGAACACTTGACTTCAGGGCTGGAATTTTCACTGAACCACTATAATTGTACCAATAGTATGATGAGGTGTGGTGTAAGTTAGGGCCTTTAATAAGCAAAACTGGGTTATGATTAGTCAAGTCTGTAGTAAACTTTTCTGCTTTAGTTCAGTTTCTCTGAGGTAAGTGCATGACTTGATCTCACAAGGACACATAAACCTATTTTGGATTTTGAACAGATTTTCATGCCCCTTATACAGCTTTGAAATCCCCACATTCCTGCTGAGTTTTAATCTTGTCATGTATGTTTTTCAAATCCAAGAAAAACACATCTGAATCACAAAGAGGAAGTGTTAAAGAGGAAACATTTGAGGATATAAGTTTTGAATGGCCTACAGCCAAACCTTAGGTACCCAAGTCATATAAGAGGAATGCTGTGCCTTTCAGAGCATTGAGAAGAAGATGTGACACACCAGAAACTGAGCCTGTGCAACACTGAGGGACAAATCTGGTCAGCTCCTTCTCTCCTGAGTCATTCACATCCTCAAGCCTGCTTCAACCCTAAGGTGCCACAGTATACATTTCTTGTGGGAGTTTTTAGATGACCTGATGACTTAGAGACTATGATTTATCTTTGCTCCCTCCCACCCAACATAGTAGGCACCAAACACAATGTGGTTATTTAAATGTAAACTAGTAGAAATTAAATGCAATTTCAAATTTAGTTCTTCAGTCACACTGGCCACATGTGACTAATGGCTTCTATGCAGACAACAGAGGTAGAACATTGATTTAAATTCAGGAATTAAAGCAATAGACAGGGACATTGCAGCCATCCAAAATAAGTAAAATAATGTCAGCTATGTGAAGAGATCAGCCAGGAAACTTGTACCTGAGGCCACTGACCCTCACTTCCCTCAACCACTGAACACAGTGATAATATCAAAACCCACACCCACACACGTGTGTGCGTATAAAACAAGAACACAGTATGCTTTGTGGAAATTTTATACTGTTTTGAAAAAGTAATCATGTCACTTTAAGTCTCTCTTTAGGAGGATGTTATTTATTGTAAGACATCAGTTTTATTAAATACACGGTAGTACAAGAGACTTTCCATGTCAGGTTGAGAGAAGCTGGTCACATGATTTACAAACAAAACTGTTTTTTTTTTTTAAACACTGTATTCAGGTGTCACTTTGAAATCAGCCAAGATGCAATGGGTCTTAGTAAAGCAATTGACCTCAAAACAAATTGCAAAACAGGAACTGTTAAGTATCAGCACAGAGACAGCACATTAAAAGGAAAATAAGCCAAATGAAAAGAGATAGTTCCAAATACCAGGTCAGCATTGAAGGGGAGATGTATCTGCAGAGAGATATTGAAATAAGTGGGTCTGAAGCCTGGATATATACAAACAGCTCTCCAGATACAGAAGCAAATGCAGAGCGTCCATACCTCTAGGCAGATTTGTAAATAAGAGTGAGGACCAAGGGGATGCAAGGAGCAATATTTCATCATGATTTGGTCATTTGTCAAGGGATTACATATTTAAAGACCACATTGAATTCAAAGGCCTTGTATTTAAAACATTTCCAGCTGTTTTATACATTTAAAAAGCAATAGTAAGATGTACACGTTACAAGTTACAGAGGCCTTTACATTTCATTGTCTCCAGTTTCTCTCCCTGTTCAAACACATGGCTACTAGCAGCTTTTTGCTTTCTCTAGTATGTTGAATATTCAGCTAACTCTCACTCAAGATCAGTTTTATTAATGCACAGACCCAATAAATAAAATAAATAGACCTGGCCTAGAACGCATAGACTGAAAATCAACATTCTCCTCTTTTCCCAATCTGTCACCTGCTGTCACCTGAGATGTGTTAGGATGGCAGAGTAGTTGCTTGGTTGTGATTTTGAGATTCACAGTGTTTTGCCTGCAACATATATACATATATGGTTTGTTTTTTGCTTTGCTTTGTGTTAGTGATGAGTGGAGGAAATGTGAATAAATAAATACATAGTTGAATAAATAGAAGTCAAAGGAAAAGAAAGAGGGAGGAATGGAAAAACTAAATATGTTTGAGAACCTTTGACTTGAGCAGCAGTGATTCATTCCAGCCCTGACAAGAAAATACCCTTTACTGTGATTTTTACCTATAATCCTCCCACCTCCAAGTCTTTAGAATGACATTTGCGATTCATTTACAAGCTATTACAACCTGAGTCTCTGTATCCCAATTACACATTGTGAAGAATCCCATTGCTACGAATTTGGATATTCAGGAAGCTGGGTTCCCAACCAACTTCCCTAAAAGTATTATAGGGAGAAACCGAAGGTCAATATTGGAAACAAAGTTGTCAAGCAGGGGAGAAAAAGTGATAGATCAAGAGAATCAAGGGAATGTATGTATATGCAGTAATTTTAAAAAATTGGACACAATTTAATATTGTTTGTATGTCCAATTGTTGGCTGTCCAATTTGCAAAAAGGAAAGGTTAAAAAATGTCCATTGTTGACCAGGATATCCTCTTCTCTGAGGCTTTGCAAAGTACAGTAAGTTATACCATTGGTTACATTTGAAGCTGGTTGAGGACATCCTCAAGACTTGCTTATCTCACTTTTCACTTGAATTTCTCTTTATTGGCCTCTGACATTCCAGTTCGTGTCTGGAATGCTTTGATTCTAGACACAAGTGTAAAGGGTCACAGTGGGACAAAGCAAACATAATGCAAATGTATAAAAGGACCAAAAAAATTAATTTTCCTTTCCTGGACCTTTCCAAGATGAGCTCTATTTCAGTCTGCATTCTCCTTTGCAAGGAGCCAAAGAAAGAATGCCCAGTGGGGTGGCTTTTCTTCTGTTGTCTGAGGAAGCATATCATCTCACATATGCCTTCCATCCTTGCAGTACTGCAGGGTTGAAAAGTGTGACGTCCTACCCACAAGGAGAATGGAAGCTCTAACTGCAATGGGACATGAATGAGTTTTGGTTATTTAGCAGTTTTAAGCAAATTATTAATACTGCACCTTACTTATAATTATATATATTACTGTTTGCCTATATATTTATACATAAACACACAAACACGTTATGTATGTATGTGCATTTGTACATGTATAAATAAAGTACATAACACATATGTAAATACATGAAAATACCATAGGTAGCGCTGATGTGAACACATGTATAATATGAATTATGATATAGTTCTTGATAGCATACTTCAAAGTGTTTTCTAAATTAGCCTGATTATGACACCGATTCAGTGTACAAGAATATAGCTGAAGCTAAGAGCATGATTATACATTACAGTATCTCAGCTGCTTGCCATCTTAGGTATTGCGTTTCATTCTTCTACTTTCCTATCTATCCTACTTCATGAATTAGTTACCCTACTTTCTTTCCTGAACTTCTTGTTTGTGTATCAGTGTCTTGAGTGGGCAGAATTGTGGACTTATATCATCAGGGTATGTAGATAAAGCTCTACTGGTGCCAGAAGCCAGGCTGGAGACTTTTGGCTGCCTCTGACTCTCCGTGTCTCGATTTCCTCACCTATGAAGCATAGGAATAATTTGTGAACACATGGGCAAAGCACTTCAAAACCAGTTAGAACAACTGATAAGTGGAAGTGGCTGAAGTTGCTAAGGTGTTTGACGACAGGCCATCCTTGGTGGTTTTTACAGGTAGAATGAAGACGCTGCCTTGCTAAAATTTAGGAAATGATGGAGAAAGAGGTGGTAGAAGAATAGCAACAAGTATTTCAAGATATTTTGTGGCTCAAAATATCAACTCTTAAAAGCAAGCTGATTTTTTTAGAGTGAGACATCTCTAAAGTCAGCACATACTCTTGAGACGACATTAGGGACTAATGATAGTAGTAAATAACAATTAATATAAATAACTATAAAACTTTGCACTTGCATAGTACCTTTCATTTCAAGACCTTGAGGGACTTGTCAGAAGGTATAAGGAAATTTTTATTATTTTCATTTTTTGCTTTTTTCCTTCTGAGGAAAACAAGACTGGAACAAAACACTCCTATCTTCTGATCTGCTTTCAACAAATCTTTGCCCTGAAACTGAACCACCCTCCTTGAACGAGAAGATACCTTTAAGTATCCTAGAGGACAAAGGTGATCCTTTGTTCTTAGTTAAAATAAAAAATAACTGGCAACTATTTCTCCCAGAGAAGCTGGCCAAACACACAAACTTGTGTATGTTTTCAGGTCATCTGTGATGAAACTTAGAAGAGGTTGTACAAATCTGCCCATTCCTACTGTTTCATAGAGCTCCAAAGTGTTGTAACAGTACTATGGGTCCTTTATATATATATATATATATATATATATATATAT
>NDGN011533544.1:348-13525 GCA_002564285.1 Tympanoctomys barrerae
CTCTCTCTCTCTCTCTCTCTCTCTCTCTCTCTCTCTCTCTCCCTCTCTCTCTCTCTCTCCCCTTTCACTGTTTTAACAGAAAAGACAGCAACATAAAATTCCTCACGTACCTTATTTGACTGGAGAATTTTAATGTTTTAATTTGTCATTGTAAACCAAGGACAATTTTATAACTTTTATAACGTAGCTGTTACATGTAAGGTAATCTGTTTTTAAGTAGGAGTAAATTAGCCCCCAGGGGCACTGAGATGGCGATTGAGGCTGGGGGGCATTGTTTCCTGCGCCTGTAATTCCGGCGCTTGGGAGGCTGAAAACAGGAGAATCATTAGGAGTCCCATCTACGGGTAGCAAGACCCTGTAGACCCTGTACCAAATACATTAAAAAAAAAAAAAAAAAAAAAAAAAAAGAATCCTAGATAGTTTTCCCTTGCAGTCAAATGTCTTCTTTACAAAAAGGAAAAAAAGAAAAGACATCTCTGTTACCACTAGAAGTTACAGGGATGCAGAGGCTGGGTTCGCCTAAGGCTTTCTAACACGTGAACCATTTTTTAACTCCCTGCGAGCACATGCTGTGAGCATGCGGGTGTCTGCGATCCTCCGCGCGTGCTCTGCTGCCTTGGGTCCTGGGCCTCCGGGAGACTCATGAGGACTTTGCTAGCTGGACCAGAGCAAAGGCCTGGGCTGCTGCTAGAGTCGCCTCCCGCGGAGACCCCTCCCAAACCTCACTGCCAGCAGCCACTGAAAGGGGAGGAAGCACGGTCACAGCAGCACCTGGGGAGGCCTCGCCCAGCCTGGGACAGTGACTGTCACCCCCATAAAGTGAGGCTCAGCCTTGGGGTGGGAGCAGAGAGCTGGGGAGCTGAGAGGCCTTCAGGCGGGAGGCCAGGTCCGGACGGCAATCAGGAGAGCCTCACTGCGGACCGCAGTGGGTCTTTCCCCACTTCTGAGGACTTTTCTTGGTTCTACCCCAGCTGCTCCTTCCTGCCCTTTCTCTGCCCGTTGCGGGGGACCAGCAGCTGAGCCCAAGATAAGTGGAGATCCAGAGCTAAGACTGCCCGGCCTCAGGGGACAGGTACAATCCAGTACCTCTGGTGGCCGGCAGAGGGTGCTGTGCCCCCAAAAATGGGATCTGGGGGCCTCGCGTCCCTGGCACTGCTGGAGATTCCCTTACAGTCTGGCTGGGCGCTGCCAGGCCACCGCAGCCACACCGGCTGGCTGTGAGCTTCGGGGACTGCCTCCCTCCTTCAGGCCACCTCGCCAATGTCCTCACCCCCGTCCTCCGGCCAGTTCTGAGGCGCAACCTCCAAAATGCATTCTCAGGAGAGACTAGGGGCCGAGTCGGGCCCAGATGGTCACACCGCATCAGCCTCCTTGGCACCTGTAACAACTGTCAGCGGTGGCCTTGGGGCTTCTGGGTGTAGACTTGAGGTTTCAGTGGGGAGCAGGTTTGGGGCAAAAGTGAATGTTCACTCCCTCACTAGTTTCTTATGCAAAGCACAGCATGTAAAACCATGCTGGTGAGAAAAATAGGTGACGTTGAGGGCCGCTGTCGCCCAGTGGCAGCAGGAGGACAGGCGAGTGTGCCCCAGTGGGTGAATGCTGGGCTGTTTACAGTGCCAATGAAACCTGCAGCATCCTTGCCCTTAGGAGGGCTTAGAGTGAGTGTGGAATGGGCCGACTCCCTTGGGGACCTGAGAAAGGCTGCAGATCCCGTGACAGACAGCACTGGTTTCCCCTTGCTTGACCATATGTGGGCATGCTGACATTTCTGGCTGTAGCTTTCAGGAGGACAGGGACCTTTTCCCTGGGTCTGAAGGCACCTGGGGCACCACACGGAGCCTAATGACCCAGAGGAAAGCGTGCAGAGGCTCCAGGACTGCAGAGGAGGAAAGGCGTTCAGCTGGGCCTGTCCTTCCACTGTCCCTTCCCTGGTGCCGGGAATGGAAGCCAAGCCAGATTGGATGCCCCACCCCAGGAGCAGGGCTCAAAGGACCCTGAGGAGGCCCCGCGCAGCAGCAGAATCACCAGCTGAGCCCTGCCTGAATGCCTGCGCTGGGGAGCCAAGTGCACCGAGTTGTTCTAAGCAAGTAATTGTGGGTGCATGCCAGTGGGCCCCGGTGCCGGGACACTGGCGGGTGGAAAGGGTCCTGATGGGAGCTGATCCCTGTGTAAAACTGAGGTGGGCAGGCAAGAGCGAGTGGGGTCAAGTTAGGGTCTACTGCAGGAGCTGGACTTGTTTTGTTCCTGTTGTTTTAGCAAGCAGAATGTAAGGGACTCCAGGCGGTTTTCGGACAGAAGGCTTAGAAAGATGAAGTCTCTCCTTTGTCTTCAAGCTGCTGAAAACTGGGACCAACTTTGATCCATGGCTCCTACCTGTCCATAGATTGTGACACAGTGCTGTGACAGTGGATGCAGAACAGTGACATCTGAGCAGAGCAGAGCACAAAGCTGCCACCACTACAATGCCTCCTGCAGAAGGGAGGGTGAGGGTCACTGTTTAAAAGTTGGTTCTGAAACCAATATTTTCATTGGCGTCAATGGCTTGGTTTTCAAAAAGAAAAACCTGGTGTAGTTTGGGGAGGGCTGAGAATTACTGCTCAACAGGTGGCCCTGCCTTTGCCTCATGGAAAGGCTTTCCAGTTCGCCCATCTGCTTGCTGAGCAGCAGTCATCCAGGGCTTTAAAGACCCTAATGCTTCAGCTACCGCACACAGTGTTGGTGGCTCCCTGCGCCAGAAGAGCTGGCCGGGGCTTGACACTGAGGGCGGTTTCCTGAGGAGGCATTAGCCTGCCAGGTCGTATGCACTATGGGTGCCTACTAGGATACAGGTCTGCAGCTCTGCACAGGTGTGTTAATACTGGGTCTCCAGGGCTGGAGTCCAGGGAGTGGAGTGCAGAATGAACTCCCCAGGGCTGCCAATGCATCCTGAAGCCGGAGGACCCGCTGCTCGTGACCTGAAGCCTCTCTGACCTCCAGATTTGGTTTTGAACAGGACAGACTCTGTACTACCTGGAAGAGGAGGCAGGACCGCTTCAAGTCCCCTGGAGCCCCAGGTACACTTGCAGTTGTGTCCCCTGCCAACTGACCCCACCCTGCTTCCCGCCCATGCCAATGCTGCTCCAGGCCTGGCTTTCCCAGGAAAAGCTCCGTGGAACCAGGCCGTGCAGGGGTTAGGCTGTGACCAGTACAGCAGAGAGCGCGATCAAATGCTGGCTCTGGGATCAGAGGCCTCGTTCTGACTCTCGGGTCTACCATTCAGGAGCTG
Organism: Tympanoctomys barrerae; assembly: GCA_002564285.1. Classification (NCBI taxonomy): domain Eukaryota; kingdom Metazoa; phylum Chordata; class Mammalia; order Rodentia; family Octodontidae; genus Tympanoctomys; species Tympanoctomys barrerae. Next base: position 3,614 of record NDGN011533544.1, read on the forward strand.
CTGGCTGTAGACGCATCTGGCCTGCCTGTGCCTGCGGTTCCCTAATGCCAGTCCTTGCAGCACCTGCCTCATGGGGCTGCTGACGCACAGTGCAGTCGGGCGATAGTGCACGCCTGCCGATTCTATTAGGGGCGCGCAGGCCAGGAGGAGGCGGGACCCGCGGCGTGGGCGGGGACCTTGGAAACGGAGAGCTCTGCTCCTGGAGGAGTTTTTCAATAAATTAGTGGCTGTTATCTGGGCAAACAAATTTAGCTTTGTATAATCTGAAACACTAGGATGGAAATGGCTGCAAAAAGTAAAGGTGACGGTGGAGTGCACACACGCCAACTCCGTGTGACGACTATGTTACTCCTGTATCACTGACAGATTAGCAAAGACAGACCTTCCACAAATGCAAGGGGCCAAGGCCTGGGGCAGGGAGGAGCACGAGGGCAGGAGATGAAAAGGAATTAAGGTTCTCCGTGCTGGCTGTGGTCACTGCGCATGGCCAATACGCACTAACGTGAAGACTAACGGCAGGTAAATTTTCCCTCAGTGACAGGAAGCTCTTGGAATGGAGCAGCTGAAGTGGCTGGGCGCAGGGCAATGAGGACGACGTCAGGTCTTGGCTGGAGGCAGGGCTGTGACACTGAATGAGCTCTTTCCACCACAGTTCTGTGATTCGTGATAAACTTCTCTCAGGAGAGCAAGGGTCCGCTACACAAAGGGCAGGGACCAGGGCCTTGCAGCGGGCTCCTAGGCCGGTTCCTGGCCTTACACACCAGAGCTACCCGCTTCCCACCCATCTTGCAAACAAAACCTGCTGCCTGTGGTTTGTATCCAGACACCGACTTTGCTGCCAGGGCCGGAAAGGTTTGAGCCTGGGATCTCTTGCATGTACGGCCTGGCCACGCTTGAAGGACAGTGTGGAGAGGCTCCACTCTCCCCACCCCACCCCTGTTCAAATCACCACTCGCTGTTCCTCACAACAAAACCCAACACAGCTGCTGTCTTTTACATGATGCTAAACGATACTTGCAGTGAATGTTTGGAGAGACACACTCTCATCCATCTGAAATGCATCTCCATGAGGCTCTTATTCCAACCAAAAGAAGAGTTGGTTAGGCACAGTCATCGCAGATTGCAGTGCAGTGTTTAAGGTTATTGTGAGAAGTAACTATTTTCAAACACCCTCAAATGCTTTAGAAAAATTACCAGGTCAGTTACAAATCCATCCTGCCTCTTTACTAAGAAAGTGACTCAAGGACCACCTCCAGGCAGCTATTAGTAACTTAGTGTGCTGTTTGAAGAGCATTTTCTAAGAGCTTTCCCTCCCAGCACTTGGGCAGGGAAGGTGGGTGGGTTCGTGCAGATGGCTTGGGAAAGAAAGAAATGACCTGCTTGGGTTTGGTGGAATCTGGAGGACACAGCTCACCTGCAAGGGCTCGGGGAGCCGGGAGCCGGGAGCCTGGGGTTGAGGGAGGTGGAGCTGTGGCGAGCTAGGCAGCCCATTCCCTCCCAAGCTGTTTATTTTTGCCAACGGGCTGGGTTTTCTTGGGAGACAGTCACTCTGCAGTGCTTTTTCTGAAATGCTGGATTATGAAATGCCCAGGAGATGAGGGGGTGGGCTCGCTAGAGATTCAGGAACATGCTAACGGGCTCTAAAGGCGGGGAGATTAGCCATTTAAAGTAACAGCATTTTGGGTAAAGAAAAGGAATCCTAGATGCATTAGCAAAGCCACATAATCCACAAGGGAATGTGTTTCTCTAAAAGCACAGTGTGAGCAGCCCAGAGCTCAGGGCAGTCACTAAGGCTAAAGGCATCTCTAGAGCTCGTACTGGATCCGGTGAGCTGTATGGGCTCAAGGTGGGGAGACGTGTAGGCTCTGGAGCTCAGGGATGATGACTCAGATGCACAATGCAAAGGCCAAGGCCTAGAAGGGGCACAACGCAGGGAGGAGCAACAGGGAGCCAAGGCAGGAGGGAAAACCCCGCAAACCACAGCTGCAGTCAGCTTCAGAGAAGTCCACAGTTTGTGCAAAGGACAGGACGAGTCACACTGTCCTCTTCCACTTCTCTCTGCTCAGCAGCAGAGAATGGGGCCATGCCGTGTGACCCCCGAGGCAGACAACGCCTAGAATGTGGGCCAGCTTGGAGGCCAGCTGTGAAATTCGTCTTCTGGCGCTATGAGGTTTGGTGAGGTTGCTGGGCTGAGTTCAGAAGTCAGCCACCTGAACTCAGCAGGCCCAGCCAGGAGCCCACCTCCTGCCCTGTCTGTGGCTTGGCGTCACTGGCCCACTCGGTCCTTAGGACAATGGTGCTGGTGCCGACGCTTCGTTGAGATAGCTTAGCTCTAGGCTAAGGCCACTGTCGTCTTCATCACATTGTGATTCCTATGGAGAGGTCTTTAGTGGCGAAGTCCTGTCACAGCGAAGGCTGTGCTGCCTCACTATGGCATCACTTCCCAGTCACACCATTTAACAGAGCCAAGTCTCCGACCCGTTTCTAAGGTGTGCCACATGCACCTGTGTGTGTCCTGCTACCTTGGGAAGCAGCGCCTGACAGTTACCCGTGTTACACCGGGCTGGAACAGGGCTAGGGCTCTTCCCAGCAGAGTGCGTGCTTGCCGTGAAGGAGTCGGGAACCCTGCTCAGCTTGGCGCCTGCTGCAGGGCAGCCTGCTGGCCGCCCTGTCCTCCTGGGTGCACATGTTCCGCCCGCACGTGCCAGCAGCGCCTGGGCACTCCCACCCCACATGCAAGCCCTGCGCAGCCCTTCAGGCCCTCTGTTAACAACCAAGGGCTAAGCAGACCCCTTTAGTTTATCGATCCTCATTCCTTGTGGCATCCACTTTCATCCTAGATTTGTAATCCTAGAATGTTGCATTGCTGAGCCGAATAAATGGAAAAAACTATCAGCTTTCAATTAGCTGCACCATCGGAGAGGAACAGCAATGTGGTGTACTCAGAGGGCTCTGTTTGGCTTCAGGATGCCATGGCTTTTTTCAGTAGATTAACTTTTCTAATTATGTTTTGCACAGTCTAATACTAACAGGCGTTTGTGTTCCCCGAGCTCCCAGCATCTGACAGAGCTGAGGGTGCGGCTGCAGGCCAAGTGCTTGCCGTCTGAGCACAGCCACACTGGGGAGATTCACGCAGGGTGGAGAGGAGACAACAAACCACAAAGTTCCCCGGAAATGCCAAGTCGTATGCAGAGAAGGCAAAACAGGAATTCTCTGGGGGTGTACGAAGAGTGAAAAAAGCTTAGAAAATTCTGAAAATGACAGAAACATTCAAGAACCAGCTTTAGTGGTTGCAGCATGAAGAAATGAGGGTGTGAGGAGGGCCATGAGTTTCTGGGTGGCCTTTCACATAAACTGCAAGCAATAACACCACAGCGTTTAAAACAGCATTTAAAATCAATTTTATTGTTTGAATTTTACAAGTAGTCTTTAGAGGCTTCAAACAAGAACTCTGTCGCAAAACTCTAATAAATAGCTCGCCCCACGTCCCCCGAGAAAATGGAAAATGAAACGCAGAAGGCTGAGCAAGACCTCAGATGCCGGGAGGGCAGCAGCGTTCCTCATTACAGAGACAGATCAGGCAGTGTACAATCTCCTCCATACATAGTGTGAGAGAGACAGCTGAGATCTTTACAAAGCACTCTGAAATCTTCCATGATAGAAATGTTACTAGGAAAAAACTTCCATGGAAAAGTTACAATCTGGAATGAAATCGTAGCATAAAAGTCTGGTAGTGGGCGAGGGTGGGGGCAGGGAGGATGCACCTTGTCTCTTTGGTGGAGACAGGCTGGACCTGCGATGCGGCGAGGACGGGACCCTCCGAGCACGTGCTGCTAGGGCGCGGACTGTCCCCTCAGCCCAGAGCTACCACGGAAGGGGTGGAGGGTCCGTCTAAGGGCGACTGCAGGCCAGAAGCAAGGGCCTCTTCAGGTCAGTCACACTGGCTGGCGCTGCAGTGCAGACGCCCAGGGCCCCAACCAACCTGCATTACCAGACGCGAAAAACAGCACGTTGGTAATTTCTGCGGCAGAATTCTTTGAATGGCTACAAAAGGATGCAGAAAATGCCGAGCTTCAATTTCACACCGGGGCATGCAGATTTCCAAAGCCCACTTTATTACAGTTGTTGCTCCTAACAGACAATAATTAGAACTCATGGCTCGAGGTCTGCCGTCAGCTTTTCCTAATTACAAATACTGGTGACATCTTGCTTTGGAGAGAATTTGTTAATAGAGTTCTTTGAATAAACTTAAGAAAAGTTTTGCTATGTCCGTAACAATTTCAAAAACTATATATATACTTTGACTGCAAACACAGAAAATGCATACAAACGAGGCCACGCCAAGGAGGCCTCGGGCCCAGCTAGCGCTGGGGCTGGGAGCTGGGCTCACTGCAGCCAGGAAACAGCCCTGCCTCTGGGGAGGGCACAGAACCATCTCCAGGAGCGCAGGGCAGCGGGGTCACAGGCGCGGCCAGGAGCAGGCCTGCAGGCGCCTCTGCGGTGGCTGCCTGGCTGGCGAGGGGTGAGGAGCGCAGTGGAGCGGAGCGCACGCTCCGGAGGACCAGCACAGGCAGCCCCAGCTCACACCCAGGCCCTTCCGGGAGGTGGACTTTTCTCCACGCTCCTCCTCCCCAGGCATTTTACGAAGAAATGCCTTTCCCACTCACCAAATAAACAAGTTTAAAAAACGATTTTCCTTACAAATAGCACAGTGCTGTTTGTAAGGGGGTACAGGGGAAAGCCTGGGTTACCTGAAATAGAACGCTGACAGGAATAGGCAGCGGGGCCAGGGGTGCCCGGGGCTTAAGTCTGCTCCGTTTTTAAATACATAACAGATAAAGCTATTGTGCAAAAAAATAAAGACATTCACATTTTTGCAGTTAAACTTTTATTTTACCTCTTAAAATTTTTATTTACTTTTTATTTTTCTTTTCTACAAAAGGCAGACAATGAGTGCTGATCTGCAATCGCAGCGCAGTGTCCTGTGGAGGGGCAGGTGGCAGCTGCGAAGGCGGCCCTAGCTCATGTCTATGGTGTTGAACACCCACTCCGTGAACTTCTTCAGCTTGTCCGAGGCGTTCTGGGACTCCTCCTGCAGCCGCAGGTTGTCCTCCCGCAGGTGCTGGACCTCCGCCTGCAGGTGGGCTTTGTCTTCCTTTTCCTAGGAGAGAGGAAGTGGGGTTGAGTTAGAGGGAGGCCCTGCCAGCCGGCGCGGCTCCGGGACAAGCTAGGGAACACTGACTGGTCATGCTCATCGCCTCCCTAGTCCTGTATGCCTCTGGCTCTGGAGCAGACCCATGCTAGGCTCAGGAGTAGCCGGAATGCACACACACAGATGTGTAGCTTAATGACTGTTAATCCTGTTTTTGGTGGTGACTGTCCTGATAAAATCAAATACCCAAGAAGCAAAATACTTAGTAATCATGGTACCAAAGCAAAGTATCAAAGACTCCTAAGGGTCTGGGCAGCTGATATGCTATATAGGGCCCGAGAGGCTAAACGGGGTCCAGAGCCTCTCACAAAATAAGAACAGGCTTTCTGCACATGTCATGAGGCCTCTGGCACCACGACTGAGGGCCTCAAACACATGGCCCTGAGCATGTGTTCAGACAAGCTGCTCAGGGAGAAACACCCACACTGACCCCACCAGCACCGCTTCAGCAGGGCGGCGAGTGCTCAGAACACGTTTACCTTCTTTAGATCTTCTCGAAGCATCTTGAGCATCCCTTCCAACTGGTCTACTTTAGAAGCCAGAGTGGGTGAGGAGTCTTTACTGCTGGGAACAAGAAACAAAAGGCCACCCTGGTAAGAACCTCCCTGGCTGGAGTTGCCTTTCCTTTTGGTCATCGTCTTTCTCATTTTGCAAATCTGAGGAGGTTGTACTTGTACAGGGTTTCCATGTCCTATTAGCATGGCAACACAATGTGCATTTCAACCTCTGGAAAGAAAATGGTGATTTAACAAAAGATTAACCAGCTTGAACAACAGCCAGTCAAGGGCTTCCCGTGTTAAAATGCCGCATCTTCTGACAAAGAAATGATAGTGAGGAAGGTCCCTGGCAGCACAAGGGGTGCCTTCCAACCACACAACAGACACGAGCATCCCACGGCGCAGCGTTTCCTCGGGAGCTCTGACGTGGGCTTGAGGGTGGTGCAGCCTCTGCCTCAGGGCTCAGGGCAGCCTAGTTCCCATGAAAATGGGCTGGAGTCACCTGTGCAGCGGCAGCTGGCTTATCCTGCCCGCAGTTCAACCGCTAAACGTTTTAAAAGTGAGACGCCATGTTTCAAAACCTTGTCAGCCAAAGCTTAATGTCTAAAGTTTGTCATCACAATCAGCAAACATTCTCTTCTTGCTTTATTTAGGTCACATTTATTTAAGTGCTAATACTGCCACCGCAAGGGACTGCCACAAGACAGGCCACCTACTGGTCAGACAGAACACAGAGGAACAAGGGCCCTTGGTGACGCGTCCTTCCACCTGAATCCGAACTACCTGCTGTCTCCCGGTGAGTTTCAGCCGATCCTACAACCCTGGTGCACAGCAGAGACCCTGACACCGTCCACGGGGAAAGCAGGCAGCTGCCTCTTCCCAGAGGCTGCAGGGAGGCGGTGACGACCCGAATCTTCTCTGTCACAGGGTAAAGGTGTTCCTCCAGACCCACAGCGCAAGTTAGGGTCCCTGGCTCTAGCGACCTGCGTTGACGTCTTGTGCTTCTACGTTTACAAGAAGCCCCAGTGAAAACCCAGACTGGCAGGAGTGTGCAGGACTGCTGCTGAAGGAAGGGTGCCCGTGGGCTGCGAGTTCCGGACTGGGCCAAGGCCAAAGAGGTGGCAGAGCCAGGAGGGAGCCACCGCAGGCCCTCGGGCAGACACCACTCTAAAGGCTCCTAATGACGTCTTCCTCTGAGGGTGCACGACAATGCTGAGGCACACGTGCAGTGGGGGTGAAAACTACGGTCCATATAAAATAACTGATTGCATAAAGAGACATTGCTGTTAACTCCCACTCAAAATAGGCAAGTACTCAAGGAAAAAAGCCTTTCCACACAGAGCCCCTGCGGCTGCTCTCGGCAATGCGCCCTTCGCTGGGGCTGGCAGCCTCGCCCTGCGCCTCATCTGTATTCACTCTGCCCACATTCAGCAGGAGACGGACTAACTGCCACGCTCCTCCCGCGAGTCCATAATGCTCCTTTCTGCGCTCGTCTGTTGGGAAGAAAGTGTGCTTTGGGCTTTCTTTAGACTCTACGTTTGTTTTTTGGGATTTTTTTTTTGGCAGAACTGGGGATTGAACTCAGGCCCTTGCGCTTGCCAGGCAAGCACTTATTCTACTGAGCCATCTCCCCGGCCCCCCTTTCTTTCTTCTTTACGCTCCCAGTAGCCACCCTCACTGCCACTCTGCCCCGCCAGCTGTCCCGGTGCTCAGCGTGAATGTGGCGCCGGCCTCTGCACCTGGACTCTCCCTGCCAGCGCATGTGAGGCGGGCTGCGCCGGAGGCCACCGGTCTCCAGTCCCACAGCAAGCACATCAGCCTCGCTGTCTGCTTCTGGCCACGTTTCCCTGACACCTGGGTCCCTTCAGGGAAGGGATCAGTCAACTACTCGGCAGCAAGAGACGCTCACGGCATGCTCCACAACCGGCCACCGTGACGCCACTTACACAGCAGCGTCGCACCCCTGGGCCCAGCCACCTCCTCGCTCAGTACTGGGGCAAAGAGAGGTCCCAGTCTGCACAGCCAACGGAGGCAGGCCGTGGGTGCGCCCTCCATCCCGAGCCACGCCACGGCCCTCAGCTTCCTCTTCATCACACGCTCTGAAATACCCCGGTGGTCCAATCTGGGACATGGTGCTCTGGAGAGCTGCGGCAGTGCACGGGACACTTGAGTGCTGAGAGCAGGGCCGCCAGGGCAGCTGCATGAGCCGCACAGCGCTGGGACGACGCCTCTTATCTCGTGAGCCCTAAGGGCGTAACGTACCATGACTTTAACAGTAATATTCCTAGCTATGACCCCAAGCCACCAGGAACACGTCCACTGTATTTACAGCACCTAGTCATGGAGTATGTTACTAATAAGCAAATGGCACTCCTGTGATGGGTGTCCTCCAACCACCCCTCTGGGCCACGCCTGTCTCTCGTGGGGCGCAGCGTGGCAGCCCTGCATGACCAACCTGCTGTACGACTTCATCTGCACCAGCTCCTCGAGCTGATCACCGTTGGAGGCCGCGCTCAGGGGGCGGTGGTTGTCGTCACTAGCAGCAAAAAACGAGGCTCGCTGGACTGCAATGAGGAGAGAGAAACCGCTGAGCGTCTCAGATACACATCTGGGCTCACCCACCCGAAGCCCACAACTGGCTACAGGCCAGGCCAGTCTGAACAAACAGGCTTGCGCTAGAAATCACGGCTCAGGCCTCGAGGCAAGCTGTCACGGTCTAGCTGAGAGTGGACAGTGGCACCTCAACTTCCCTTTCAAAAACAGCTTTGTGAATCAGCGCCGAGCCGTCCCTCCCAGCTGTCCCTGCTCTTTAAAGCAGCACTCTATGGAATGCTTCTCCAGAAGAGGCCTTGTGCCAGATTTCCAGACCAAGGCTATTTACCAATATAAGTGTGTTCCAGATTTAGAACTCAACTCCTCAAAACTATTTCAAGTAAGTTTATATGAGATGTCTGGCCACTGCTGAGCTTTACCTTAAGTCTACCTCTGACTCAAAATGGCCCAATGTAAAATTCACATGAAGGCGATTTGCCAACAAACTGAAAAGCCAAGCTAGTGCTAAAGAGTTCCCATTAGCTCCACAAAGGTGGAGGTGTGGGTAGTCAGCCGGCCGCGTTCTGTGTTCTGTGGCCTAGTAAACTTCCTACCTAAACCAAAACTTGACTGGAATAGCAACATTCATGTTGCCCAGCTAAAAGTAACAATATAATCACTTGCTCTCGTAAAATAAGGTACACCTTACCACCAAGTTAGAATAATCATCTTGCGTCTTTACTGCAGAACAGACGGTGGACACCTGACACTGCACTGCTTACGTCACCCCAGCCAGAGGCGCTGGGCTCCCGCAGTACAGAGCACGTGGCCTGCAGCTGGCCAAGGGCAGACGCGCTGCCACACAGGGAGGGGCATGAGAGGAAGGCACAGTCCACACCCAGCAAGGTGGGCTGGCGTGGCCAAGCGGGACAGGCGTTCTGATAGATTCGCCTGTGTTACAGTGGTCCTGTGCCTGGGTGGCGAGTGTTCTGGGACTCAAACGTAGGGGGGTTCTTGTTTTAAGACAGCCTTACTAAGTTGCCCAAGTGGGATTCTAACTTGTGATCCTCCTGCCTCAGCCTCAGCAATGCAGCAAGCGGCCCAGCAGTAAGATGCCTCACAATGTGAGGAGAGGCTCTGACTGTGATGCTTGTCATTGAGTGAAGAGCTGGGACTTCTCTGCTCTCTGCCTTCCCAGTACAGTGGCCAGTGATGCATTGGAGGAACACCGAGTTCCACCAGTGAGGTCCCTCCTCAGAGTGCCACCAACACATCAGGGCAGCAGAGTGGACAGCTGAGGGCACAACCCTAGCACGCGGTAGCACCGCTCTGCAGGACCCCGCACTGTGCCTGGTGCTCTCAGCAGACTCACCCTCATAGGCCTTGGCGGCATCAACCAAGTTGGACCAATCCAGATCTGCAGCAGCGTCAGGCAGTGGCATCAGGCCAGGGTCGGGCACGGGCTGCCTACGCATGTCCTGGATATCGGTGAGGGAGCTGTCGGAGGCTGAGAACTCTCCTGGAGGAGGAGACAAGGACAGGAGAACCACTCAAGCACTTACCACTTCCTGTCACAGTAGACCTGTGAGCCACTTGGTACCGGAACCAGTGTCTGGTTTAGCAGTCCATATAGTGGCTCTTTCAGTTTTTTTTTTTTTTTTTTTTTTTTTT
>NDGN011533558.1:384-15116 GCA_002564285.1 Tympanoctomys barrerae
TTTTCTGCTAGATGGTTAAGACCAAGATAAAGCAAGACCTATATAACAAGAAATATAACTTTTTTATCCAACAAGGTCAGTCAAATCCCCTCAGGATTTACCTGAAACCATGTACAGCAGTTTGTAGATCTTTTGTCAGTGTCAGCCACGTGGATGACTCATGGCCATTGCCTTACCAATTTGCTCTCTGAGACAGCCTGAGAAAATGTTTTCTCTCTAGGTGACTCTCCTTAGGCACACTCTACATAGTCAATCACTTTCCTTTATGGCCCCATAATCTTGCTCGGAAAATCTTGCTCGGATACCACTGAGTTACAGTTCAGGTTCTCTTATGTCCTGAGTCCTCACTGATCTTGAATGGCTAGGGCCAAAATATTGGCTATTCTTGTAGCCCTTCTCTTTCTCTAATTTTTTGGTCTGCAAACTTAAGTTGTTAACCCTCCAGAAGAGAAACGTAATGATATTATTACAATACAACATAGGCAGTTGAGTGTATCCTCACTATGAGCTTAACCTCACTATCTGTCTGAATATCAAGTGCCTTAGACATAATGTGGAACAGGTATTTTCCAACAATCATTGCTATTCTGTTTTTTTTTAATACAGGGTCTACAGGGTCTCAGCACATAGATTAGACTTGTAGTGATCCACCTGTGTTCAGCCTCCCAAGAGCTGGAATTATAGGCACGTGCCACCACACCCAGTCTCAACCGCCATCTCTAGGTGCCCCAATAGCGAGGCCAGCACATTATGCCTTGATCGAACCCCAGCCATGCTGCATCTGCCTAAGGAGGCACTATAGTCTGCTGAGCTCTTTGGCTGGTCCTCAAAATTTTAAATAAAGAATAAAATAGTTCTCTGTAATAAAGTATGCATGGTGAAAAACGAATCTTTCATTTCCAGAAATTGTCTTTATGCATTGCTCATTCTAACAAAAAAAATGGCAAACATGATCTCTATTTCCTTCCATATGTTCTTGCTGACAACAAACCTAGCAATTTGATGAATGCTGTAAGTGAAAAAGGAAACAAACTCTTGTCCTAGATCCCATACTTTTATATCGAGACTCTAGTGTTTTCTTGTTCCTTCATATTTTGTTTGTACTTTCTCATTTGGCTTGAGTTAGAAAGCAATGTACACTACTATAATACAAAACCATGTGGGCATACAACTTTTCTATTTTGTTTACTTCTCTATTTCAATTATCTGAGACAGTGTCTGGAACATAGTTTGTTAAAAATCCTCCAATGAGTGAATGAAACTAGAATCTGTGCAGCCAGATACATTTGAGAATCTATATTAAAACATACATAAATAAGTATCAGTCATCTGTAGGTACTTAAAATGAAAATAATTATGCAGAAGAACCAAAAGAATTAGTTAATTTCAGTGATAGTCTAGCCAAGGTGACGTTAGAGCAAACTCTACTAAAAGACAGACAAATGAATCAGGGAAGGGTGTACTTAGAAATAAAGAAGTAAGTGACAAAAATATCACTGTGTCCCATTATCCTGCCTAAATAGGGCCAGATCCAACAAGCCTTCCACTCAGCGTGGTCTTAGCGTTTCTGTGATGCACCTTACCGTACCACACACTAGTGATTTACAAATGCGTCTGCTCTGCACCCACCTGCTGCCTCTCACCATCAGACTGCACCACCTCACTGACTAGGTACCATGCCCCACTGGCACTTAGATAAAATCTTAGAAACTGCCAAGAAAAATAATACAAAAATAATACAATAGTTGTGTGTCTCTTTGAAGGACAATGCAGGTGAAAAGTGCTGAAAATATTTCACAGATAAAATTAGAATGAATAGATTGCCTGGAAACACAACACACTGAGGATAATGCAGTGCAGGACATGGATAATAAATGAATTGAGGACAAAACTGTCTGAATTTCATCTCAATTCTGATACTTCCTGGAACTAAGAGCCATGAGTTCAATTAATCTTCTTAAGTTTTCTTTTCATATTTACAAAATCGTGTTAAAAACATCTTGTCTACCACTCTAAGGCATTGGAAAAAATCATGCTTAATAATATCTGTGAAGCAGTTATTTAAATTCATAGTGATAGTTGAATCACAACTTTTGCCATAATTGCTATGGAGCTCTCTTCTGTGCACCATAGTGTTTCTTTATGAAATTGTATCTTTTGTTTTGTAACAGAGATTCTAAGGTGGGTTGTAGCTTTGCATGCAGTGGTAACTGAAGTGTCTCGCCATCCCTGGAGCCTGTAAAGTCAAAGAAGATCATCAGCAGCTGTAAGTCAAGACCAGGAGATTACAGAGAGCCTAGTTCAAGGTAATGCTGTCTCTTGATCATTTTCTCTAGGGAGAAAAACAATAAAGAGAGTAGTGAGAAGAAAAGACACTGGCATCCACAATGGAAGCCTTGATGTAGTAATATCTGAACCGGGCTCATTGATAGGTATTTAATCACTGTTTACTTAAGGAAGAGGAAGAAAATGGGCCTGTCTCCCTGATGGGCAAGGTCAAAAATTGGCTTCTCAAATTTTACAGCAATTAATTTCACTATATTCTGATATACTGTGCTGGGAAAGGCCTCTATATGCATAGAATCTTTCTAATCATCATGCATCTAGATTTCCTAGAAGAGAATGAGCCTATATGTCCATTTTAGTGAACAGGAACAGTCTGGCTAGAGAATACTTATACACAAATAGAACATAAAATAATCTCAGTGTCTAACTGTTCATGTATAGTTGCAGTGTACTTGGCTGCAGAGTTGGCATTCTAAAAATAATTCTACAGCATCACTGTCATGGAGCTAGAACTTAAATATTGTGACTCATGTGAGTTTTTAGTCCAAAAATGGATTAAAATCAGATATGAATGTAGTGACATGAGTGTTCTTCCAGATAAATTTCTTGCTATGTGTTATTTCCCTTTATTTACTGAATTATCAGTTCTGTATTCATGCTTCCAAGAATATATGTGGTACTGGTCAGCAGGAATCAAACTTTTGTAAAGGCACATTTTCATGCATTGCCTGTCTTGATGTGTTCAGAATTAGTAGTGAAAAAAAATAATTTGAATACTTTCACACATATGATGTAAATAAATTTATCTTTATGAGTTACAGTGAGATTTTATAAATGTTCAGCAACAGTAAGTCTTCTCTATTCCATTTTCTGTAATTTTGTAATGATATGGTTTTTTAAAATAAGCTGATAGCTTTAAATTATATGACGGATTTATAAATAACAAGCAATGCTTGAAGATTAAAAGTAATATAACATAATTTATGCACTGTCATTAAAATTAATTTAAAATATTCAAACTGTATTCAACTTTTTTTTTTTTTTTTAGGGAAGGGTCTACAGGGTGTTCAGGATCTCACTACTAGATCAGACTCACAGTGATCCACATGTTTACAGCCTCCCAAGATCCTGGATTACAGGTGTGCACCACCACACCCAGTCTCAATTGCAGTCTTAGTGTGCCCCGGGGGTGGGACCAGCATGCCAAGCCCAGGAATTGAGCCCCCAACCACTGTGCCTGCTTGGAGGTGCTTTATTCTGCTGAGCTATTTGGCCAGCCCTATCAATAGTTTTTCATACAATGAACAAAACACATACAATAACATTTGTTCTTTGCTGTTTTTAAGAAATTTGTTTAAGTTCACATTTGGGGTTAATCATCTGTAATGACTAAAAAGTAGTAAAAAAATAAGTCAAAGACAAGTCTTTATGTAACTGTAAATATCTGGCTTACATCAAGTTTTAAATCCTTGACACTAAACAAAAGAAATTTAGACGATATTAAAGATGTAATTACATCTTTAATATCGTCTAAATATATAGAATTGTTCACATATACATACATACAGTTTTGGCAGACTGAAAAAAAATTTTCCTCTCCCAAGAAAGTAAGATTCACAAAAACATCCAAGAAACATTTGACTATTATATAATTATCCAAAAGAAAATAATTATATTAAGAATCTTTGGATGGAGTAGTTAGTCTTGACTATGGCGGGGGAGTGGGGTATTCTGCTATGTAGTGGTAAGAATCACTATGAAAGGGAGGTCACTGGAAATTAGACTAAGGAATAGAAAAAGGCCTTATAGCAACATTGTTGGCACTCGAACAATAAGGTTATAAGCTAAGAGCTACAGGTAAGCTAAGAGAATAAGTCATCTCTTTTTTTCATTGTTAGAGTTAATATCCACCATTTGCAATTTAGGAGGAGAGGGTCATAGTTTACAAGGAACTTTAGGGGTTTTCTGGACCTTCAGATGGAAAGACTTGAATGAAAGGTGGCTCGTGTCATTGGGTCCTGGAAGCAGATAATGAAGAAAGGAGCCAGGGAGGGAAATAGAACCTTCCAGATCAGAACCCAATAATCTACCTCTGATAAGCTCCACTTGTCAGTATCAAGTCAGCTATGAACTCATCAGTGCATGAGTATGATTTTCTCATAATCCATGATGCAATCATTTTCTAACTGGAGGAGCCAGTGTATAAACTACATCAAGAGGTAAAGGAACATTCTGAATAACCCTGTCCTACCAAAACTCTAATTTTAGCTCTGTAAGATTCATTTCAGCTATCTTGTCCCCAATAAAGTAAGACAATAGCTACCTATTGTTTTAACTCACTAAGTTCTTGGCAGCTTGTTACAAAAGCAAAATGAAATTATTATGACAGCGATAAATCCATTATGTTAAAGAGAGTGATACCTAATCTGAAAAAAATTATTTTTACTCAGAAATATTTAGAATTTGAGAAAAATGTCACCAAAATGTTTATAATTTTAAAACAATCATTTTAGTTTTTAGAAATAACATGGCTTGCTAGATCACCTACCATTTATTAGGCTTCTTTGCTTTCAACAGATTTTAGTCCTAACTTAATAGTTTTCATTGATTATTACCTTTCCTGTTGCTCTATATTTTCTATTCTTGTAAAGCAAATTTAAATACTTACATAAAATTAAGATTTTATTTAAAGTTATTTATTGTACCATATTTGCATATGTAAATTTCTATTTATAAAATGTGGGAACTTAAAGAGAATGTTTTGCATGTGGCACTGGTAAAAGCGAGTCTCACCATGTCCGGAGGAAAAGAAAACTGAAAAAGTTGGTTCAGACTCTCTGTCAAATGTATTCCTTAAATGTCAGGCAGAAGCCTAAATCTAATTCGCATAGAAAATTCTCCAGGGAACAACAATTTGACCTGGCATAAAGTTAAATCATGTACAAGAATGTAACTTTGAAGTTGTGTCTTCATTTTATTTTATAGACTTCTTGAAAACACACCTAGGAAAGAAAACAGTAGACTACCTCAATAGTGTATTTTACCAAACTTACTTATCTACCCTAGAGAAGTTGGTGGTGCAAAACTAGTTGTAATTTTGAGCTTATCACTTTCTGCTTCCCGTCTTTGTTTATGATGGCAGATATTCATTAAGGAGTTACTTAGGCATGGATGGAATCTATGATTTGCTCTTAAACAATTCAATATGCCTGGTGATGAGATGGCTGTGTGGCATTGCATAAGACTACTTCTTAGAAGAGTGGTGCGATCTTGCTGTCTTTGAAGAAGTTAGATGTCATGTTAGATCTTCAGAAACATCCATGACAAAAACTGGAGGACACCTGTGGGAGCTAAGCCTGGCCTCTGTGGAACATTCACAAAGATGACAGTACCGAAGTGTATGTGTGAAGAAGTAATTTCTTCTGCAAATTTGGTGAGCTAAATAAAATAACATTATTTATCAATTTGGTTAAATTACTATTAAAAAAAAACTGAAGACCATGTAAAAATTATAATTCAAAAATTTTGTTTCATAATTTGCTTGATTAACATTCAAGTTTTGAGAAATGTGTGAAACTCATGATTACCGTGCTGAAACAAGTGCTCTAATCAATGGAAAGATTTGGAAGTCATTTTTTTTTTTTGTTACCTTTGGTGAATGTGCTTTATGTTGTTTTACACTTTTTATATACCTAATTTCTAGAATTGAGAGTACATTTTCTCAATATAAATTAAATTAATAGATAAAATTTTAAACAGTCACCTTTACTTTAGTGGACATTTGTTTAGTAATTTTTTGGTGGACAGTCTAGCGGAGCAAGATGAATCTTCTAGATATGTACTTTGCAGTGATGGCATTAACGCTAAAGCTTGCTCTGTGGGCTTCATGTCAGGACCTTGGTTCATATCTAAGTTCTACTAGGATATTTCACCTACCTTTCAAAGTCACATGATTTCTCTTGAGACTTTAGTTTCTTTGCCTTTACCCTGAAATTACCCCACATTATGAATTTTGATAGCCCAAATATATCTTACTCAATTGTACCTCCCTGTGAAATAACATATTCAATATTTATTAATTTCTAATTACTACAATTTTATAGAAATGAAATGACAAATAAGAAAAAAAAGTGATTGACATTTGGTGGATTATGTTCTGCAATCTGAATTATATAGTTGAAGTCTTATTTTGTGATTAAAAATCAAATTCTAAGGAGTTGTTTTAACATTGTTTCTACTCTTAAAATTGATTCTGTAGTTCCGCTAGCCCTTATGCTTCCCATTTCTTCAATTTTCTTTCATTTGACTGAAAAAATACATTAAGATGATCAAAGAAAATGTCAAACATGGTAAGAACATTTAACAAAATCAGTAGCATTTTCTAGTTTTCAGACTATACCACTGTTATAAAATATTAATAATTATAAACATTTATCAAATCAACTATTTTGTTTTAGGAGTTAAAAGCAAAGAAAAACTGTGATATGGATGTACAATTCTAACGTGTGTGACTTCTACAAAACAGCACAAAATGCAGCATAGCCTCATATATAATAGAGCCTGCATTGGTAGATCTGAAAACCAGGACCTGTCTTTAGCATTTTAGATTTTTTTTCTGAGATATCTTTGATATATGAAATTATTGATATTCAATATGGCTGATTTGATATTTTGATAGTGCAAATTTTTTAAAGATCAAGATAATTAACAAATTAACATATCCATAATCTCTCCATGGTTACCATTTTGTATTTGTATGATTTAACTTAAAATGTATCATTTCAGCAAATTTCAAGCATAGAGTATTGTTAACTATTGTCATCACATTGTACATTAGAGCTCTGTGACTTCCACATCTGTTCATGTTGATTTGTTGTTCGTAAATTAATCCAAGAGAAAAGCTTGGTTCATGGTGGGATTTAGGTGGACTCTGCAGCAAGCATTTGGAATCAAAGGCTTTCACCTCAAAAGTCTTAATTTTAGCTGTGTGCTTTAGGGCAACCTATTTATATTTTTTGACTCTCCAGCTTATCAAATATAATGTGAATATTATATTTTTCAGAATATAGTGAGAACTACATAAATTTAGGCTTATAAAGTGATTTTTTCCTTACTTGGAAGATGGGAAGTTGTAAATACATTTTCAGTGTTATAATCTTGTTTAATAAAGGCAGCAAGTTTTTGTTTTACTATTTAAATTTGAGTCTTTGCATTAATGAGAGCAAAGTTCAGGTTGAGTATGTTTCAAGGAAGAGAGTGCTTCAAGTGGAAGTGTTCGGTATTTTTAATTTCCCTGACCTTGCTTCCCATGGTCTTAACATAGACTTGTACTGTATTTTTCCTTCCTTGATCAATTCAAAGGTAGGTAAGGGTTCAAGCTGACTGTTTCACGTATGAGCTGTGACAATCACATCTCAGCTTAGGAAGGAGAACAAGGAACTTCACAGGTCAGACTTCCCATAAGAGCAATGTCCTTTCATATCTTATTTTCAGAGGAGGAAGAAATCAGGTCATAATTATCATTGTTCAAGAGAATTCAGGAATTGTATTGATTTTAATGCTCAAAAACATACATCTGGGCTGGCCGAATAGCCCAGCGGATTAAAGAGCCTGCAAGCAGGTGCAGGGTTCGGGGGTTCGATCCCCAGGTCTGCCTTGCTAGGCCCATCCTCAGGGCACTCTTAGATAGCAATTAAGACTGGGCATGGTGGCACATGCCTGTAATCTCAGCTCTTGGGAGGCTGTTAGCAGGGTGGATCACCCTGAACATCCTGTAGACCCTCCCCTAAAATACCACAAAAAAAATCTGAAAATTTAGGTTTCTGTCAGTTTAGGAACAACAAAGAATAAACACCAGTTAGAGGCTCAATATTCCAATTGTTTGCTGTGTGTGCACTTTCAGTTGTGCATTACTATGTAAAGACCTAGTTCATATGGTGCCCCACATGAGAAATTAAATCTAAGTATATTCCATACAGTTTTATTTCTATGAGAAAAAAGTATTAAAATGGCTTTACTTTTATTTATTTACTTATTTGTTTTTGAAGTACCAGGAATCAAACTCAGGACCTTGCACTTTCCTAGAGGCGCTTATGCTGCCAAGCTATTTTCATGGCCCTGAAATGGATTTTTTATTGCCACAGGATGAGCTAATTCTTCTACAAATTTGATATAAAATAATATTCATATATTTAAGAATTTTATCAGAATTTAAAAGTACAAAAGCTTCAAAGGTTCAAGTATTCCTCTCTCATTTTCTTTCTCCCTTACAAATACTGCTACCATTTATTTATTTATTTATTTATTTATTTAGTTAGTTAGTTAGTTAGTTAGTTAGTTAGTTATACCAGAGATCAAACTCAGGACCTTGCACTTGCCAGGCAATCACTTATTCCACCGAGCTACCTCCACGCACTCCAATAGTGCTAACCTTAATGCAGTCTATGGATCAGGTGGGTCACTCAGGAAAAGATTTGATTGATTGATTGATTGATTGATTGATTTTTTGTGGCCAGCTCAGCCCACCTTCAGGGCAGGGCTCACATGGCATGTGGTGCTGGGAATCAAACTCCAGTCCCTGCGCTTTGCCTAAGCTTGCCTAAGCAGGTGCGTTAGACCACTGAGCTATCTCACCAGTCCAGGGAGAAATATTTAAATAAAGATCTAAAGCAAAGTTTAAGATTTATCCAGAGCACAAAACAAAGGTAAGATCGCTATTATTATAATGAGATTTTTATTCATAGACCTCAGGTGAAATTGTTGGTCATCCCGCAAGTAAACAACTTTAGATTCCTAGAGGAAAAATATGAAAAAAAAAAAACATGGCAAAAGAGAAGTCTGTAAAGTAAGAAAGAGATTGTACAATTTCATAAGGCATGCCAAAGAATGTAGGCCAAACAAAGAGCACACAAGAACTTACTCAAGAATAATACAGTGGTAATCAGGAGTCATATGTGGTATAGGCAAACTAAAACAAGAGCAAAACAAAACCACTAACAAGCTTATAGGATATTCTAAGAAAAAAACAGCAGATATTTTAAAGACATAAATAAAATCAAATAATATAAGAGAAATCTACATGGGAAAGGTGAAGAAAGCAAAATTAATAAGATGTACAAATCCTGAGGTAATCGAAGAAAGCTTGTGTCAATTTCACATGCTGAGTTTAATAAAAATAACACTTGGAGATTTCAGTAGCCTACACTCAATAATGAATATAATAACTAAAAAGATAACTAAATAATTTTGAAAATGCAATATATGCAATCTACCCAACAAAAACAGAATAAAGTCTTCTGGTGTATAGAAATTGAAAGAAAATTTTGGTAAGATTCCAGTACTATAAAAAAGGATATATGACTCGATGTAATCCTTGCAAAAACACTAATGTCTTTTTTCTTTTGGGGGGATGTTACCAGATATTGAACTCATGACCTTGTGCTTGCCAGAAAAGTACTTATTCCACTGAGCTATTTCCCAGACCACAAAAAACACTAATATTATCGTGGCAGAAAAAGAAAAATTTAATCTAAATAATATAGACTTTCATGGATCCCAAATAGTCACAGAAATCCTGAAAAAAATAGCCAATTGCTAGGGCTCTAGTCCATTAGTTTAAGACATACCACAAAACAATAATAATGAAAATAATGTAGCACAGGCATATGGGATATTATATAAACCAAATACAAAAATTATGATTAATAACTAAGTAATAAACCTTCATATGCTGCCAAATTAGTTTTAAAATACACGTCATGATCATATAATGAATAATAACTAACTTTTCAACGAGCAGTGCTAGAAAAAATCATATATATATACAAAAGACTAAATTTGGACATTAGATAGCCTCATTAAAAAAATCCAAATAGATCAAAGACTAAAAGAGAAACAATGTAGTTAAAATATTTCTCAATATTAGATTTAGTGATGTTTTCCTGAATATGATTTTTGCGAAGGGCCTAGGCAGCAAAAGTGTAGACAAAGTTTGTTGAAAACAAAAACTTTGCTGGGAACTAGGATTATGGCTCAGTGATACAGTACTCCTTAGGATCTAAGACCCTCAATTAGATACACACACACACACACACACACACACACAGTGAAAGATAGATGATAGATAGATAGATAGATAGGTAGATAGATAGATAGATCCATAAGTAGATAGATAGAGTTTCTGCATTAAAATATACCACCAATAGAATAAAATGGCAACTTAGAGAAACAGAAAATTAGTGTCCAGAATGAGGGAGAGCTACTAAATTCAATAACAAAGATATTCTACCAGTTCAGAGATGGACAAAAGACTTGGCCAGGCATTTCTCCAAAGAAGTAACCCAAATGGCCCATAAGCACAGGAAAAGATGCTCACTCTAATTTTTAGAGAAATGCAAATCAAAGCCAAAGTGAATATCAGGCTGCCTACTATGAAAAATGAAATAAAAGAAGAAATAATGAACAACTACAGCTGAGATGTGAAGAAAATGACTGAAGCTTCCCAGCAGACCTGAAACATATAACCTCACTACCATGCACAGATACCAGGGATAGAGATACACAACTTAATGTTTGCCTGCTAGGTTTTGATTTTGTTTTGGTTCTATTCTGTTTTTCTGCCACTCCTTTGTTTTGTAATGGGAAAGTTTCCTTTGTTCCATTGCACCTTAGAATTCTGTAACTTGATTTTTAAAATTATTTTTAAAGAGATTCACAGCTAGGAGCTCACCTTGTCTCTCAGAATGGACTTGAAATTGAAATTCTAAAAAATGCTAGAACTGTTGAGCTTTTGTGAAGGACCTACTGTGTTTAGAGCTGTAGGAGAATAGTTTTATTGTGTTTCATGGAACTGCTGCTATCTTTACTTGGAGATGTGTTTGATTGCAAAATTGACCAAGGATGGAAGATGATGGTGGTGCTAAATTGATGACTTGATTCACTTCAGAACTGAGCAGATCATTTGTAAAACATGCTTTTGTCTGTGTCCCTGTGGATCACAGATGCATGACATTGGGGTCCGCTTCTTTTCACTTACTCTTTCCTGTCTGTCAGTTCCACACCTCTGCTTCCCAGTTGTTACACACTACATATCTTACTCCACCATGTCCTCCCACCATAATGTACCTGTCTTGCTGTCAGCAGGTCATGAACTGAATGCTCTGAAGTCAGGAGCCAAACACACTGCTACTCCTTTAAGGTTAGCAGTATCAGATGTTTGGTGCAGCAGTGGGAAAGCTGCCTACACATAGACAATAAATACAATATTACTTGTCTTTAAGAGAAAAGAAAATTTTGGTACATGTTACTACATGGATGTACATTAAAGTTGTAATACTAAGTGAAATGAGCCCACTAGAAAAACATAAAATTGCATATTCTGCAGTTTATGGGTAACACAGGTGAGCTGCTGCAGAGAAAGGAGATGAAGTGATGATGTCCAAAGGCTGTGGGCAGAAGGGATGGTAGAGTTGCTGCTCAGTGATTAGAAGGTTTCAGTTGTGCCTGATGAAAACAGTTTTGGTGATGGATAGTAGTGATCCATACAAAGCAATGTAAATATCCTTAATATGAGGACTGGGGTGATAGCTAGGCAGTATGAGTGCAACCGACAAGTGCAAGGACCCAGGTTCTATACCTGGTACTGGCCCTGAAAGCCCCAGGGGGACGTCATGCTGGTCACAGAAACCAGGTGTGGTGGCACACCTGGTTATAATCCCAGTGCTGGGAAGGCTGAGACAGGAGGATCACTAGAAGTCTGAACTTCATGGTGAGACCCTGTACCAAATAAATAAAATATAAGATTAAAAAATCCTTAATATGAGTGAGCTTTACACTTTAAAATATTGAAGATAATCAGTATTATGTTATGATAATCACAATAAAAATAAAATACATGTTAAATTTTGTACACCAAAAAGTAATTAAAATGGGCATTTCAAAAAATTCATTTCATGCTGTATAACATATAATTAAATTGTATTGGGGCTATAGCTCAGTGCCATAGTGCCTGCTTGCAAGTGTAAGGTACTGAGTTAGATTCCTGTTATCAAAAGGGGGGGAAACCCCAACATATATGTATGTATATACAGACATACATGTATGGACAAAAACTATAGAATTACAAGTTTGGCAACTCAGATATATGATTACTAATTGATGAAATGTATAATGACAAATCTTTAGTTTGATTTGAATGATGAAGTGATATGTTCTTATTTTATTGAAAAACTTATAAGCAGGGCTGGGGAGATAGCATGGCAGTCTAAGTGGCTGCCTGACAAGCTCAAGAACCCAAGTTCAATGCCTGGTACCACATGCCGTGCAATGCCAGGCACGCTGTGCAGGCCCGAAGCTGAGCGTGCTGGTGCACTCCTGTCATCCCAGCATTCGAGGGGCTGAAACAGGAGGACAGCTAAGAGTCTGAGCTGGGCAGCAAGACCCTATACCAACAAAATAAAAAAAAATTTAAAAAAGCAAAGCCAAACACACAAACAAAAAAATCTTGTGAACAGAAATGTTACCTTGAATAAAATTTAAGAATAGTTGAGGAACTCAAATTCCAGTCAGTATGTGATACTTATATAAGTAAATGTCAGTATGCTGTTCAATTAAAATTGGGGAGATGCTGAATATATTTATTTTTTTTAAATTTAGCACCTTTTGTGCTCTCTGAAGTATAGAAAATAGGTATAGGTCAAATCACAAATTGTAGTATTCCACTTGGAAATATATATATATATATATGACATATGTATATTATATGTATATGTATATTATATAATATACTCTCTCAAAATGCAACGTTTCAATTATGCATTGTATTTAATATTGCTGAGTAGAAACTTCTCTTTAGTTTATGCTATGCATCTTTCATAGTCATATCATGATTACATGGAAAAAAGCCTTGAATTTGAGTCATATCTGTCACTATGTTCATTTTGTTCCTTAAACACAAGTCATAATATATGAATTCTCCTATCCAAATTCTACACCGAGCTACTCTGTCTGACCCCAGGGCCATCTCCCAAGGAACTGCACTGCCTTCCCTCACATATGTTTGCATTAAGGAGAGGCTGTCAGTTTCAAAATTGTAGTAATATGATATGTTAATTACTATAGACTTAGAATACAATAGTTTCAAAATGTATCACATGTTTAATTTTTGAAATACCAGAAATAGATTTAAAGAGATTCTTACACTGAAAATTAAGCAAACATCATTCTGAAATTTAAAACATCAAAGGTTTTTCATTTGAAATTATAAATTAAACAATCATTTATAATAACCATTGCATTTGCCTAGCCAGTTTAAGAGAAAATGAACAAGAACCTATAAATCTACATAACAGATTTAAAAGGAACTGAAATATTATTGCAAAATTAAATATCTCTAGCCCTTAATTGTAAATCTCAATATAATAAAACAAAATGTCTACTCCAGAAATATAGGTTTATAGATGTAAAGAAATACTCTATCAAAACCCTGAGGTATTTTTTGGTAATTTTATTTGTACATTTTACATATGTTTATTTGTACATTCTATATATTGTACACAATGATCACATTCATCATAGGGAATCCGTACTTGTACATAATATATTTTGACTCCTTTTTGCCCAACTCCCTACACTTCCTTGGCCAGCTCTCAGAAATCATTAGCTCCTCTGCCTATTTTCCAGATTACAGCATGTTTTTCTTTATATCTTCTCATCAACTTTTTCCTTCATAACTCTGCATTTATTACCAGTAGCATCCCCTCAAGTTTTTTCAGCTCTCTTTGATAACCTTCTCTAGGCTTTTCCATTACAGTTTCCCCTTGACCTTTGGGATGTCACCAGCTATGAATACTGGGCAGAGTGGAAACACATATTTGTTAATAGAAGGAGTGACAGAGAACTTGAGGTCAGCTTTATTTCAACACACAGGACAATGATAGAAGTAAAAAGTAAAAGTCTTTCCATAAGACACACTTTGTACCTCTGTCCCACTGTGTCACTTGTGTGGTATCATTTTGATCTTGTTTAACATGACTTTGGCCATATTATTCATGTTTGACTAAGTCAAAACTCATTGGTCAGGAAAGTGTACTTCTGCAATGGGAAAGCTAGTCATTGCATGTATTGGCATGTTTGTGGTCAGCCACTCAGCCTACCACTAATTGGAGTGTACCAATTCATTATTAGGGAGCTGATATGATTGTGGTTCCCAGTATGTGACAGAATTCTTTTTGATTTGAAAAGACATGTTTGAGCAGAGTTTAAAAAGGCCCACAAAGTGCTTAACAAATGAGATCAAAATGTAAAAATACGGTCTCCTAGTTTCCTTCCACATACATATTGTTACCTCAGAATTCCTTTTGTCAATTTATCTATTTATTTGTTTGTTTATTTATTTATTTATTTATTGTATTTAGTACAGGGTCTACAGGGTCTCACTACACAGATTG
>NDGN011533587.1:8030-19290 GCA_002564285.1 Tympanoctomys barrerae
TGTGTGTGTGTGTGTGTGTGTGTGTGCATTGGGGTCAGGACTTTGCAGGACACAGACTTCTAGTATGAACAGCAGCATGACTGTGATGAGCAGATGGATAAAAACGGTGAGCAGAGCCAGAATTCAGAGGGGAGATAAGATGTGGAGATGCAGTGGTAGGCAGAGAAAGTTGCAAGGCTCTCGCTCTCTCTCTGTCTCTCTGTTTCTCTCTGTCTCTGTCTCTCCGTGTCTCTCTCTCTACCTCCTCCCATTGTCTTTTTCTTTTTCATCATTCTGTATTTGTTTGCTGTCCCAGATTTTCCTTTTATGTTTTTATTTATTTAATTGTATTAAAATAGTGTAAAATATATTTCCTTAACCATTTCTAGTAGTGTTGTCTACCTACACTGCTCTACAGCCAACTCTAAAATTCGTGTCACCTTACAAACTGAAATTCTGTCCTCATTACATGTCACTTCCCCATCTCTCCTCTTCCTAGTCCCGCAGGCACCATCCTTTCTTGGCTAAGAATTTGTTGAGTCGAGGAACCTGGTTTTAGTGTGCTCGAGGGGTATTTGTCCCTTTGTGACTGGCTAGCGCCATTTGACGCAGGCCTCTCCAGGCTCACTCATGGTGCAGCACTTGAGAGTCTCATTCTTTTTTAAGGCTTGTGTTTAACAAGAAGGATCTGAGCCAGGAATGGCGGAAGACTTGTAGAGATGGGCGGTGGCGATAGCTGCACAGCAATGTACATGAGCTCCCTGCTGCTGAGTTGCAGGCTTTAAAAAAGTTAAAATGCTAAATTGCATGCCATGCATATTTTGTCACAATTTTTAAAAATGGGCTCGTGAAGTTCTCAGGAGAAGTGCAGCTTGTTAAGCACAACTTTAAATTAATTTTACAGGTAAAGGGAGACAAACAAAGACCAGAAAGCTCCCTGGCAGGTGGCGAGGTAGCCCCTATTGGACATAGCTCCTTCAGCCCCTTGGCAGTGCCTCCAGGCTAGAAGAGCTCTTGTTTGCATTGTTGCCATGAAGCTGGGAATGGTGGCACACACCTGTAATCCCAGCACACATGAGGCTGAAGCAGGAAGAACTCCATGAATTGAAGGCTAGCCTGAGTTAGATAGGGGGACTGTTTCAAAAACACAGCAAAATGAAACATCCCCCTACACACACACACACACACACACACACACACACACACACACACTACCACCACCAAACCAAACTGTTGGTACAGGCTGAATTGAGCATCCTTACTAGTCAAGAATAACAGCGAGGTCAAATCCCTAACCCCCAGTTCTTTAGAATGTGACCATATTTAGAGTCTTTATGAGGGCTATTCAATTAAAATGAGGTCTCGGAAAAGTCCTAGTCCAATAGGTGTACTACATGGTAAGAAGATTTAGACCCAGACACATTCTGAAGAAAGACCTCTTGAGGACACAGAAAAAAGACAACATTCCTGAGCCAGGGAGAGCACCTTCATCTCCAGCCCAGCCTCCGGAGCCAGGTGACAGCAAACTGCTATTGTTTCAGCCTCCCCGAGGGCACTTTGTTACAGCAACCCTAGCAGAGGAATACAGCCACGGCGCACATCCTGGTTCTGTTTATTTAACAAACACGTCCATGGAGTTCGTCAGGTGCCAGGCACATTTCTAAGTACAGTGTTTTAAAAATAGAATCCAATCCTCATTACAACCTCAGGAGGCAGGGACTACTGTTGTTCTCACTTTACGGACGGGGTCACCAGAGCCAGCAAAGATCAAGTGACCTGCCCTCCTCAGCGAGGGAGGAGGTGGGGCGGGGCCTGGGCAGTCTGGCTCCAGTCTACCTAACGCCACTCTCCTGCAAGGCCTGCTGGGATTTCAAGACACAGGCTCAGACTTGTCTCCCCAGAGTCACGTATGTGCTTCTATAATCGAATGCCACACTGTCCCTCACTGCCAGAAGATAGAAATCACATTTCTTCATGTTTTTCTAGATGTATAAGCCTCACATTAAGAATTTTTTTTTATTTCCAGGATTTCTGTAAAATATTTCCAGGATTCCTGTAAAATCTCTACCAGGCCTTCCTGAGAGAACTCTGCAGTCTCGAGCCTTGGGTGACCATTCCCATTTCTGACCCAGCAGCATTCCACAGAGGTATGAGAGAGGTGATGTCTTTTCTGCTGACCGTATAGACAACTGAAGCTACTCAGAGCCCAAGGAGCTGTGGAAAGGGCCGGGCTCTGCAGCCATCTGGGGCACTAGGCACAGGGGGCTCTGCTGTCTGCATTCTGAGCTGCAGTAGACAGCCATGGGGACCTAAGCAAGATTCAGAATGCAAAACACATCTTATATAGAGCCAACCTAAAATGCCCAAACATTCAAAAACCTGAGCAAGAAGCAGAGAAAATCAAAATCACTACAGGGAAAGAGAAAGCCCTTTATCCCCAGCCAGGACACATGAGGATCTTGAAGCTTGGTGTTGTCTTGATGGTGCTATCCATTTAAAACACCAGAAGCTGGACCCTGCTCAATGCAGAGAGTTGATCTTTTCTAAGCACTGAAGGGAAGGAAAGGGAAGGGAAAAGAAGGGAAGAGAAAGGAAGGGAAGGGAAGGGAAGGGAAGGCAAAAGACAGATGCAGCTCTGCTCACCTGCACTGCGCATCGAGCCTCCCACTCCTACCCCGAGAGCCTCAGCACTCAAGCTCGGTTTACACACATTTCTTGCACAGAACCCTTGACACAGGAGCCAGAGATATACCTCTCTCCTTTTCTCCTTTCCATTAATTGACTTGTCGCTCTTATGGAGATGACAACGGAGGCCAAAGTTGTGCCAGCAGAAGTGGGAGCTGTGATGTACTAACATCCTCAGGGGTGGGACACACAGAACAGAGGGAGAGGCTTCTCACTGGACATGCATTGGATGTCCACAAGTAAGCTCTTGACTTTGCTCAAGAGTGTGTGCTGGACCCCTGCTACAGTGAGCATCCTGAGAAGGCCAGTGACACACCTGTTCCCCTAGGCCTGGGGACAAACCAAAGTCCATTGACCTGCCACCTCATCTGGCCCCTTCCTGTGTCTACTCCAAAGCTTGGCATCCTAGAGGTGCCCTCTGTGGGTTTCTGGCTTGTTCTGAGAGGAAGCACTGGCACCTCTTTTCCCACGTTATCTCTAGCATTTCCAAACAGGTCCCAGGCCCAAGATTTCAAGGTGGAGTCATGGGAAGCCAGAGCATTGGCAGATCCCTGCCTCTGATTGGGGAGCCAGCTCTGCCCCAGGTGTTCTAACGGGCACACATGCTGCAGGGGGCCGGCTTAGAACATCTGAGAACAAAAGGAGAAAAACATTATGAAACGTGATTTCTGCCTGCATATGCCAGATAGGAAGGAAACACCTTTGTCAGAGAGCAGGTTTCGACCTGTGTGCCTCTTGGTGCCTGAGGAAAGGGGGCCAGGAGATGAGCGGCTGTGGTGGCAGCAGTGGGGGCAGAGGTGGGGGTAGAGGTGGGATGAGGGACATCGTGCAGGAAGAGGCTGGAAAATTGCAAAAGGAGCCAGCCTGGTTCCAGAGAAGCCACAGGGTGCTGAACTGGCTGCAGTGATAGCTGTTCACACCAGCCAGTCCCAAGTAGGGACATCCTTTGGGGCCAATCTGTTCATTTCAGGCAAACACAAAAAGCAGTGTCAGACTCATACTCTTCAGGTGAGGACATTTCATGGGAAGCCAGGCAAACAGCTGTGACAAAGCTTTGCAGATCAAGATGTCATTAGTTATGTAGATTTCTAGGTGAGGTCAGGCATGGGTTTGCTTCCTTTCTGGATGGCTGAAGCCCAAGGAAAGCTCTGGAGAACTCAGTTCTCTATACAGGCTAGTGGTGGAGGGAAATGTTACCCTCCTTGACCCCATCACTGCACTGAGGTTCTTTATCACTCTCCAAGAGAGATATCGGGACAACATAGCAGGCAGATCTCTGCTCCTTCAGTCCCCAGAACTCGAATAACAGCATTGTTAGTTTATCATTTCCAGTGAAGTCAGGCCATACCTGCTACACAAGATTTCCAGGCAAAATGATTTGCTGTAAGAAATTGTCAATTACTTGTCTGCCTTGGTGACTCCAAGAAGATTGACAAAGACCAGAGATATGAAAGGAAAATATTTGTGAAATAGAATCAGAGTTTCTGCTCCCTTGAGTTGGCACCACTCTTATCTTTCTTGAGAAATCCTAAGACTCTTATTCAAGTTGAAAGCTCACCATTAGGTGAGCTTTCCATCATGAATACTTATGTCAGTAGATATTTATTTGTCATGTATTTAATTAACTAGTTTATTGTAGATGGAGCCTAAGCATATGGGAAATGAACCAACTTTTAGGTACTTTTTTAAAAATCATAAATAGTTACAATCTACCACAGACAGTGCCACGATTCCCACAATGCAGCACGTTACGTGAAAGGAGCACACGAACTTCCTGATCATCGCTTTAGTGCACTGGGTTCAACTGGAAAGCCTAAGAAGGTTTTAGCAGGTTATTCCTTAAAAAGAAAACCCTGAAGTCAATAAAAATGCCTGCATATTTTCTTACCCAGCCTAACTCATGTTGGTGAAATTATGCTGCAGGATTGCACCACTGAATTAGAAACTAGGAATGCCAGAAACCCACTTGAGGCTGGAAGAGCAACGAAGTTAAAATAACTGTGGTCACCAAGTATTGAGTCAAGAAAAGCCCCCTGGTTCATGGAACAATGTGGAGAGAATGTAAAAGGAGTCCAGTTGGTGTGTGGTAGGTACAGAGGGCCAAGAGTCCAGAGATGGTGCTGCAAGATCTAGCCGGGCACTGCCTACCTTGGGGCATGACTTGGGAATTCACTCTGTGCTTCATCTGTAGGGTGAGGTGCATGGAGTAGGGGGTCTCTAACACTTTTTCCATGACTGGTAATCTGTAAAACTGGTGGTATTGGCTTAGGGTATGTTAGTTTTGATTAGTGGTACATTTTTGTTGTTGTTTAAAAGTGATTTAACTAAATTAGAATTTATATCATATTAAAATGCATGGGATTTTCTTCAGCGGCATTACCAATCTCTGTGTTCAGCTAGGTTAACCAGACTATTTAAGTAGTTTAGAACTAAAAGCCTCACATTGGCATTAATGCCATAGATGGTATCAGAACTAACCATAAAATAATAGGATGGAAAACTTAAAGGAAAAAATGAAGGTGTAGACAATTATTCTAAGTTTTAGCAGCAATTCAGAGCTTGGGTTTTTAATGTTTTGTTTTTGAAACAGGATCTTCCTATATTGCTCAGGTTGGTCTCAAACTCTTGGGATCATAATATCATCCTATCTCAACTAGCTGGGAGGACAGGGGTGTACCACTGTATCAAAGAGCTAGGGAATTTAAAGAAGGCCAAGGTAGGAAAATATCCATAAGTATTTCTTTCTTTTATAACATAAAAAAAAACAAAAGAACATTGAGGAAAATGAAACAAATAGTTCTAACACTGAAAAATAAAGTAATGTAAAACACTTTCAGATACTTTGTCAACTATAAGCAGTTATAAACCCTTGAAAAGTGCTGAACAGTGCCCCCCTCCTTACCCATGCTTTTACTTTGTGCAGTTTCAGTTATCCATGGGTCATCTATGGCCAAAAATAGCAAATCAGAACTCCAAGGAAAACAGAATATATGCATTATACACTGTTCCAAGGCTCCAGATGAAATGGGTCTCTGTCTGTTCTGTGCCAGCAGGGACATGAATCTTTCAGTGTATTCACCCATGGGTGCTACCTGCAGGTTAGTCATTTTGAGGCCATCTCAGTCATCAGGCCGAATGTTACAGTAGCACAGTTCTGGCTTTCAAGTGGCACTCGTTGTACTTAATCATGGCTGCAAACCAAAAGTAGTGATGCTGGTGATTCAGGGATGCCAAAGAGAAGCCGAAAATTGCTTCCTTTAAGTGAAAAGGTAAAAGTACTACATTTTGAGCAATTGAGCAAGCAAGAGAGAGAGGGACCATATTCACACAACTTCCACTGTAGTATTTTGCCATGCTTTTTCTATTTTATTATACTTGTTGTTAATCTCTGCCTACTGAATTAAGCTTTATTCCAGGTAGGTACAAGAGACAACATATAGGTAGGGGTGGTATTACCCAAGGATTCATGAGCTCGTCGGGGATCTTGGAACCCACCTCCTGCAAATAAGAGGAACACCTATTTCTGAAGACCTTATTTTTATGACTTTATCTAGTAAACTTCAAAATCTCCATTCAAACAAAGAATTCCATAAGAAATATGAACATCAAGAAGCTGGAGCAGAAGGGGGTCCGCTGGTAGTACGTGTCATATGGCTCACATACTCATATCAAGGACCTGGAAATGACTCACTCTAGCTAGGCTAGAGGGGTCAGGAAAAGCTCATTCCTGCCTCTTTTCAGAATGGAGGCTGAGAGGGAGTGCTGCCTGCAGAAGGCTGGCTGGGCTGGGACACTCTGTGGAGCAGCGCCTTGAGGAACGAGGGCAGCCACACAGCTGCACCAGAGGCCTCAGCCAGGCCTCCCGCAAGTCCCAGAACCAGGATGGCCTTGTACCTTTATCTCAAGCCAAGTCAGGGAGGCTGAGCCTTTGTATCCTGCATCCATAGGTCCCTAGATATAAGCTGCATGGAGGTGCCAGCTCCCTGAGGCTGAGGGGGACACCACAGAGAACCTCAGCTGAGGACTGAGGCAGCCAGTGCTGTCAGCAGCCAGTACAAGGGGTGTCCCTGGCCAGAAGCAGGGCCCTGTACCACGGCGTCCTCCTCTGCCATTAAATCCGCAGGTGAGGAATATATAAAATACTGTATGCCCTAGTAATGCCCCCTCTGCTAATAAGAACTCAGCTCCCAAGCCCTCCTATTTGGAACATATCGCCCCAAAAGAAAAAATGTCTTCAAGCAGATGATAGATGTCACCAAACTTGTGCTCCAAAGCTAGTCAACCTCCTTCAGTCTCTGTCCAAGAAATCTGGCAGGGCAATAACGGTGTCTAGGCTGCACTCCATTTGAAATCAATTAAGAAAGATATTTTGAAGCTGTTTAATAACAGAAAGCTGTGACCACTAACAATGGATCTGTGAGGGAGGAGCCAAAGGAAATGACATAAGAAAAGAAATCCCGGAACTTAAAGGCTTAGGATCTGAACCACTTAGTGTGGGAACACACATCCTGGCACCTTAGTCGCCTGAGGGCACCCTGGCATGACAGCTCATCCCTGAAAGTGATGTTTAAAGCATGTCTGCAGGAAAATTGTCCTCTGTATTCTGGAAAAGCAATTTCCAGAACTATTTTCTTCCAGAATGGTTAATTTCTTTTAGGGTGCTGGGGAGTAAATCCCAGGTCCCAACCATGTACTCTACCATTGAGCCACACTCCCAGTCCAGAGTAGCTAGACTTTAAAAGCCTATTGCTTCTCTGTAGCCATTAAGGAAGGTTGGCCATCAGGCTGTACTTTATTCTCTGCAGGATCTGAAAGTGAGAAGTTAATGGGCTCCGACTCAACCAAAGCTTTAGAAGGTGGATGTCCATGCCACAGACCTGTGCCATTGCCCCTATATCCTGTTTCTGTCCTTGCTCAATCAGGTCCCCCGGAGAGCATACTTGATAAGCTAGAGACCAGGCACAAGGAATTCAGGACATCGCTCTGCCTCACCAGCAGCTCAGTCACCCTCACTAAACGGGCTCAAAGAAGCTTGCTGCAGCAGGCAACTGCATCTGCTCCATCCAAGGCGAATATCCAGGGCAGAGTGGGCAGAGGGCCCAGGGTGCATGCAGCGCTCTGGCCAGCCCTCAGAGCAGTGACTGCTGCATCCCTGAGCAGCCGCTGCCTTCTCACTTTCCACCTGACACGTGAGCAGAGAGAATTCCTGAAGATCACCCAGCTGGAGAGGCAAAGAAATTAAATGATCTTGGTAAAATGCTGGCTCATTCTAATGTTAGCAGCCAGAAGTTTATGCAATTGCTCTTTTTTTTTTATCACCAGAAGGTATTTAATAACTGTGGGCACTCCTCTTATTTCAATAGCTTCACAGAAGGATTGTTGACATCTTAGATTAAGCCAGTGGAATGCGCCACCTTTTCCCATTCATAAAATCAAAGACCTAGAATGTGCTGAAAACTGGAAAGAAGCCTTTAAAGAACTGGACTTTAAATATTTTTTATCTTGAAATCTTTGTAACATTCTTATAAGATCTTCATGCTATGGAAACAGGAATCTTCCCATGCTAAGTGTTTAAAACCCTTCATTCACCAAGCTTTGTTTGTCCTTGGTCAAATCTTCTGTCTTACATGATATTCGGAACATCCATAGGGTTGGCTGGGTTTTAAACGTGAAAAGCAACACACACACACACACACACACACACACACACACACACTAACCTCTCTGCCAAATAAGCCCATGCTGCTTTTCCAGGTGACAGCTCTGCTCCTTCTGTGTGTGGATTGTAGCGCCAAGAATCCCATGGGCTCTTGAATAAGGGCTAAGTAGTACAAACAACTTGTCTCTTTTTACTTACTTTCTGCATTAGGTTACTTAACAGCTCATGTAGTTCTTAGTGGACATAACACAAGCTAATTTAAACCATAGATTCTTATACCTAACAAAGAAATTCAGCCTCACATGGATCCTAATGGTTAATTTTTTTTACTCAGATAGAACATCAAACATATTACAAGCCTTGGAGAATAGGCTATGAGAAAAATGTACATGAAATTCCAGAGACTCATACTATTAACTCTGTCCCCGTGACTAACAAGATCAAAATACAAATGCAAGCCGAGAGAGGAAATTGGCCATGATTCCCAAACAGAACATCACACTTTTATGAAGAAACACCTTCTTTTCTCTATGAAAAATAAACAAAAATGAGTACGTCTGACCTTGGTAGCAGAGTTGGATGACTTGTTTCTAATATCACCAGAGCAGCCTGAGGCTTTATTATTTCCACCTTGGTGAAGTTAAGGCAGATTGGAATACAGTCCGTGTCCATAACTTTCTACGTTGGAGGCATACAGCTAATGTCATGTCTGGCGGCATTGCCAGGGTATTAAGTATCCTTTCCTAATAGGCCTTCAATTAATCTGGCAACATGACTTAAGGTATTCTTATTTAAGGTGAGACAGTGAAGCTTCTCAAAGCAGTAGATGATCAGCATCGGCAACCTATTTGACTTATTTCATCCACTCATTCATTCCTACTTTGCCTAAAGTGGGAATACAGCTAGAAACTGCCCCAGTTCCATGACATTGCTGTTCTGCTGTCAGCATGACACAGTGACTGGAACCAATATGACCTCCTTTTAGAAACAGCTGGAAAAGAGGATGAAAAGTAAGAAAACAGTTTCCAAACTTGGCACAACAAAGAGACAGGACTAGGACCCCTCAAAGAAGCAGCAACAAAGCAGGTCAGCCCTGTAGTCAGCTCAGTTGTCCGGACCACCAACTGGAGAAGTGGAGCCCAGGCAGAACGTGGGGCTTCACTAGCGGCGGAGACAGAGTTAGCATTCTGGGAGACCAAAGGAGTGGGGCTAATGGACAAGAACATAAGGAAGGAGCTACCAAGAAAAGCTCCAGAAATTCACCTGAATCCCCCTCCATCTGTAGTTGAATAATAACAGATGAGACTGCACAAGATGGGGTGCCTACAACTCCTAGGGAAAACACAAGTCTCAGAACTACAAACTAGACAATTCAAGAGTGCAAACAATGCTAGGAGAGGCTCAACTATAGGGCATTCAGCAGAGGCAATAGAACAATGGCCCTAGATGTGAGGCTAAACTAACCACCCATTAAGGTTATTCTATGTCTATACAACAAAATTTTAAAAATAAGCCTTGAAAGGACAAAACCAATATCAAAGCTTTTAAAAGCCTGTCCAAAGCCCCACAATGTTCATTGAAGGAAAATAACAAAATGTAAATACCCAACACAAAACATCAAAATAACCAGTATGTACTAAAAATATTGCTAGACTTGAGAAAAAATGGGAAACATAATCTATATCTAATACAAATCAATCACTAGAGATATCCCTAAAAAATTAGAGATAATAGGAATTGCCAGACAAAAACTTTAAGAGCTATTGTAAATGTATTCAAGGGTTTAAGTAAAATATAAAAGTAATAAAGATGAAATTGAAAATACAGAAAAGAGCTGAATGGACACTTAAGAGCTGAAAAATATAGTACCAGATATGAAAAATTCACTGGATAATATTAAGAGCACTTCAGATAATGAAAACCCAATCAGGAAATTTGAAGTTATAGCTATAGAAAGGACACAATCTAAACGTAGAAGAAAAAGGCTGGAAAAAATGGACAAAGACACTGTGGCTTGTGTGATGATATTAAATGGTCTAACATAGATATCATGTGATCTAGTGCCCAAGAAAAAGAATGGACAGAAAAAAATGTATGTGGTGAAATAAAGGCTGATTTTTCCCCAAATTTGATAAACAAAACCAATAAAATCCACAAATCCAAGAGGTTTCTATGACTCCTAACCAAGATAAACACAAAGGAAGCCACATCAAAGAACATTGTAGTTAGTTTTCTGAAAACAAATTATAAATAATAAAATAAAAGCAACTAGCAAAAAAGGACACATTTCAATACAGAGGAAATGCGATAACTGAGTTGCACCTCTAATTTGCGGCCATCTTCCTGGCTCAGGCTCCTGAGTGCTGGGATTAGAGAGAGGTATGGGCTACCACACCTGGCCTAAGGTAATGTTTAAATGCTGAAAAAACAAAATTGTCCAGCAAAAATTACTAACAAACCAATAGTGCAAGAAATGCTAAGTTACTCAGATTGTTCTTGGTGAGTTAGAGCTGAATTATTTTGTACTAACTCACTTCACCTACTTCTTCTATGTGCCTATGTTCCAGTTTTGTCCCTGTTCAAAAGAATGTAACTACATTCTATTTTTATAAAAGAAAGATGTTTTATTTTTAAGTTTTTATCTACCTATTATGATGAATGAAACATTTAGATTCAATTCTACAAGGTATGTTATAATTCTATTTGTTTAGTTTTTCTTTGTTTCTTCATCAGATTATGGAAATTCCTTTATGTTCTTAGTTTACCATAAGTCTCTGATATGAATTAGAGTTTTGTATTTTCAAAGACTCTTTTTTAATTTCTGAGATGATCCTATTATTTTATCCAATTAAGCTGTTAGTGTAGTGGATGAACTAATTTTCTAGTGTTAGAGTAGCCCCAAATTGCTGAAATAAAACCATCTTGTTATAACTTTTT